>DVXP01000021.1:0-38580 GCA_018235645.1 Junonia grisea | reverse complement strand
GATCGCACGACACCAGCATAGAGGCGGCGAACCTCCTCCCTCGGTCCCCCGAGATTAGGCAGCAGTCTGTGCAACGCTGGGTGCGTTGCACAGACTGCTGCCTTCTCGATTCGGGGGACCAGGAGCTTGAAGTGCTCTTCAAAGCTCAATAACACTGACTTGAACATCTCGATCAGAGTAAGTTGCAATCTCATCAGGCTTTTAAAAATTCACAACAATACAGATTCGGATAATTGGCGATTCGGTTAATCGGTGTTCTACTGTATTATACCAAATTGTTTACATTTTCATGCCATACTGCCTCTCTTTGTATTATTAAATTATGATACAAACATAATAGTCACTTCTCTGTTCTCTGGCTTTTCTAATACTGCTGGTGTTAGTCGGCATAATTTAACGTCAGGCAGTCTCTCCTCGTCATTTTATTATAGATAACTAGCTATTTTATTATAGATAATTTTGTCTCCGGATGACAATTTAGTAGACTCCGGACTATATTGTGCAAATATTTTTATGCATTCATTAAAAGCGGTTATTTCGAAAAGTATAACTATTCAAATACTCTTGACGTCATTAGGTATATCGCTTAATTGCTATAGTTACGCCACCGCATTTTTACGTTGTCAAAAAAATGTCCTTGTACGATATATATATTTTTTAAATTAGGTATTTAACTGACCTAAGAATACAAAGGTATAGTTATCATGCCATTGGATAGGATGTCTTTTTTATTTGAAAATATACATCCATGGGCTCAAAATTGCCCATGCCTTTGTTTTTCCATTGTTTACAATTTTTATGACTCTATGCGTTCAATCCCTTAATCAACAAGACCTTAGAACTACTTTAACTTAAGGTTTCTAAGGATAGGATGTCTTTATGGTTCGCCAGTATGACCATACTATGTAAATAATGTGAGAAAAGGTCGATACCCTCCGTTCCCTATCTTAAGTATATATTTTCGCTAAAAAGGGTTGGCCGCCTCATTTACACCTATGTTGCCACAAAACAGCTAATTTGCCACCCCAAAAAATAGGACGTCCTAGGCTCGGGCCTCACGGGCCTATGGATACATCCGTTACTGGTTTTGGGGTGATTTACTATAGGGAATCGAAGTAAAGCGCCATTTTAAGCTTTCATTTGGTGATATCCGTTCCTTTGTTTCAATGTTGTCAGAAGTACGTACATACTTTTTTCGGTGTTTATATCATCAAACAAGTGTGTTATTGACGACGCTAGATTTGTATCAAGAACTTCAGTATATTTATTACTTTTCATACGCATACAAGATACGCCCAATAGTGACGTGGGAGACAGAGTCTTCAATGTTCAGTGACACAATGTTGTTGATGATAAAAGGTAAATACCACAAGTTAGTGTACGTGTAATATACATAATATAATACCGCCCCATCACTGAATACAAAGGTTAACCTCATTTTTCTATTTTAGATTGACCCTAAAAGTTGATTGACACTAAAAGTGTTTTTTCCAGTTTTCAAATTTTACTGTCCTAGGAAATTGCGTTTCTACTGGGCATTCGCCCCAACTGCCCTTAGTGTAAATCTACCACTGTGTATATATGTTCATAAGCTTGCTCTATTAAATGGGGCTTTGTAACAATTCTTTACTCGTATTAGGTACTGGTACAGGAAATTTTGCAAACTGTAAAAAATATTAAAAGTCTTTAAATTTTCATAAAACTTATATTTGACTACAAAAATACCAAGGAAAATTGATAAAGTCGGACAATATTTAAATTTATTTATTACAAAGAATATAAATAATACATATTCTGTGTATACAGTAGGTACGATGAATTAACCTGAATGTATGTACAATAATGCGTGTAATGTTTCAGTAACAATTTCTTACAAAAAATCATTTTCGACATAGTTTGTCTGTTTTATTACTTATCTAAAAAATATAAAACCTTTAAAAATAAAAATTTCCTATGATTTTAAAGAGTTTATTTCGCCTCATCTATAACTATAATATAGAACTCTTTCTAAATTTTACATAGCAAGGAGACGCAGAAATCACTTCCGCTTATCTAACAACTTTGATTGTTTTACGGTGGGAATATTTGTTAATTTTTAGATCTCTGGTGGATTTATCAGCCTAACATTCAAAGTCACATTTTAGGACATAAGTTTAATCATTAAGTTTAGTTAAAATAATAACCGACATAGAAACGCATAGTGTAGTATAGAACTTAGACCGTCACTTACAGATAAATATTACTTAGGTCAGCAGAGTAAGCCATACAAAACTATATAAAAACTAATTTTGTAATGTAATAAATACGGTTCGATCAAAGCTTATAAGCTCCAAACGGAGAATAACAGTAGAACAAGTAACTATATATTCTCTTCCCGATGAATCCTAGATTACATTAGGCACTAGATTGGCAACCTACAAGGCACTATGCAGTTAGCACAGCAATTTAATATAGTTATAAATTTATATTATAACAAATTTTATATATTCATTTTAATGACTTTCAAATACAGTAAATGGCCGTTTCTTAAACTGCTCGCAACAACATTTGTATCGCTCAAGTGTTCGATTTAGACTACGTAGTTAATTAACTAGTTCTGATTCTTTTTATTTGCGATCTCTATGTCGAGGTACTTAAGCCCAATCGCTATAATAGCATTATATACACAATTATATTTACAAAGAGCTGCTCTGCGAATATTTTTAAACATCTAAGGTATGGAATGTATTACTTATAGATTTAATACTAAACTGACAATCTATATTCGTAGGTTTTCCTTTGGTCATAATCCACAGTGAAAAGCAGATACATACACGCGACAATTGTGTTTAGTATTAAATCTATGTCTATCATATCAATAGAATTTGTCCCACTGTATATAGTTTTAGTAGTATTTTTTTATTATGAAATTTTTATTATGAAAATTATATAAAACAATTGCTTGAGTAAATTCTCGTATGGAAATACAATTTTTCGGGCATCAATAATAATAGTTGGAATTTCATCAGTGCGACAATTTCTATTGAAATGATTTAGCGTGCTACTAATTATGATAATCTCCATAATATAAATCTACCGGTTATTTCAACAATACATCATATGGTATAGATTTACAAACGATGTTTAAGTCATAGTTTAAAACAAAAGTTAACGATGTCAATTCATAGTGTAACGTTTAAATGCAATGTGCGGTAAAAATTATAAGTCTTTTATTCGATAAATGTAAACTGTACACAGATGCAACGCAATATTTACAAAAATCAAAAGTTCTCACACAAATATACCGAACACACTGTCCTCGCCGGCCGGCGGGCACTCGCGACGCACAACTGTCAATGTCACTCAATGTCACTTAGTGATGCTACCGTATACCGTTTGTCTAGTTAGGTTTCAAATATAAGTCTTTTTCACTTTCTGTAAGGTTCCGCACTTTAAGTCTTTGTCCAGAGACTCGGTAGAGTTTCGTAGGTCGAGCGTTCGCTCCTTGCCCAGTTCTAGATGTAGGTTGTCTTGTTTCGCCAGCGGGCACACGTTGGCCACCATGTTGACGTTCTTTGATCTCGGTGGCATGTAGCCCGAGTTAACATTTAAGGGTGTTTCCAAAGGACTGAGCCTAGAAACATAAGAATATTATTAATTAGTGTTTATGCAATAAAATGTTATATTATTTATTATTGGTAAAACTCCTTCGTGATTGAGTAAGAGAACGGCTAACAAAAGTTTAGCACTTAAAATTAGAATCTTTCGAGTTTTCATTAATACATTAATTATCATTACTTTACATATTTACCTGTTCAAGTGGTTGTGTTGTTCATTGAACGGCGAAGTATCCGTAAAAAAAGGGTGTCGAAATCGCCGGGAGAATAGATAGCCTATGACAAATCCCACCATGAGGGTGATTAGACATGAGGCCACTACCGCCGTCAATAGCGCTTGGGCGCTGTAGATGTTGCCGTCAGCTGCTTCCACTGTTAAGTGATCTATGGAAAAAGAGGAAAAACGTCGTGTCGTGTAATAATAATAGTTTTATTTTGTTCGTAAGTGAGACTATGTCGTTGGTATCATTGTAATCTTATTAAAACTGATCATTTATTTTTTAGCTAAGAATAAGTCAAACTGGTTGTATTTATTTTGTGAAGTAAATTCTATTTATATGGTGACATGGTTTTAGACTTGCGACTATGCGACTGGCGGTATTTTTAATTTATTTTTGTGAGACAAACCTGTTTCGTGTTTATTGTTCGTAGAACTTTTCTCTTCAGTCAGAACGTTCGTCTCGACGACTTCTATTAAAATTTCATTCTGAAAATCGTTGGTCGGTTGGTTCGCTTCAGTTTGAGATGGCTTTTTCGTAGCAGGGTTTCTGTTCGTGTGACGATCGCCCGGTAATAGAGCAGGTAGTTTGTTGCAGATTTCAGTCTTTCCATTTTCTATATTTTGTAGAAATCTCTCAGGATTTGGAAATTGTCTATTACCAACCCAGGAACATTGTTGCTGTTTAGAATCCCATGCGCAGTGAGGGTCTTGTAGAGCTACGCATTCCCTATAATATTAAATAAAAAATTAATACACACAATACATTATTGTAATTGTACCTACCTACTAGTAATTAGTGGTAAATTTTAAGATGTAAAAAAAAAACAATAAAAATGAATAAACGTAAGTAAAAATATAATATTATATACCTGCATGATTGAATGTTGCCGCAGTGTGATAATGTTACAGCTTTTATCATGTCACCGGATGCAACGATTAATTTCTCGGTAGTTAGAGCGACATGCATTTGTTTTATAGGCACACCCGGTGGAAGGACTTGGACTTCGGATATTATTGCTGTCCTTACAGGGTTTTTGCTATATTCATCCATACTCGCGTCGAACACGCCTTCATTAGAGGCTACATTCACAGCCTTTATAACTCGGCCATCATCGGTACCAACGTACATAACGTCATATTTGTTGCCGTTCATTGACTGTACTTGGGGATGGATGGCGATGGCCGAAAATCTATATTGTAAGCTGACCCTAAGGAGAATCGGTCGTGCCAAAAATGATGGAACTGCTTTATCCATGAGCGGGTGAGTTTTTATGAAATTAATGGCAGAATCAGAAAGCGTCCGACTGTCTTCAACGCACGAACCTGGTTGAGGTTGCGGAACTTTTTCTTTAGGCAGTGCTAACCAGTTCGAGTTCATATTTTTCTGTCCTTTGAATGGACCCTCGAATGCGTCTAAAATATCCCTCATAGCGAAAGCACATACAGCTGACCCGCCTATTGCATTTTGTGGGGTAGTGAACACCGCATATACAATATCATTTCGACTGCTACCACTTCCATAGACGCCGTTAATTATTTCAGTCGTTGCTTCTGTAAAATAAAATTTCGTGATTGCAAATTGTTTAAAATTTTCAAATAACATATTTTTTGAAAAATCTAAACTTACGAATTTCATCGAAATAGAAAGGATATTCTCCGGGTATTGAGCAATTCAAACGAGCTTTTAGGAATGACGTCCATCTATCGTTAAAAGGGTGCGGGCCGCCTTTATCGTTCAAACAAACTCGGGCAACTCTTGAATATACAGCCTGTTAAAATAATAAGTTATTATTATTAGAATACTTTTTTGTTTACACATTGCTTCGTTCCATCATATTATGTTTAACGAACCTTTCCACAGTTCATGTACTCTACAGCTGTTTCACGATAGAAAAAGTAAACATGGCTTGTCGACGCAACAGCTCCGACGAATGAAGGATCGTTCAGTAGCCGCAAATCAGAGTGTTCAGTCCGAACAGGTTCTCTGTATATTAAGGGTTCTGAGCCAGAAAAATCAGCTGCCGTTGCCGTGTAGAGATGACCATCTGTTGAACGTAGAAAATGTTTCGTTAATTTATCTATAAATAATCTAAAGCTTATAAAATTTCATCTGTTGAGGGCACATTTCTTTTGAAAAAAAAAAGTTAATATATTCATGTTTTCGTATTATATTTTATTAATAAACAATCTCTTTAAAATTATAATCAGATTTTGTAGTCAACAGTGTGGCTTATACCACTTAGTATAAGGTCTTCTAACTGTCACTCTAAGATAACTGTAAATACATTGAAGTTTAACACTGAATAGACACTGAACGTAACTGTAATGGTAATAAAATCGATTAATATCGCGGACTTCGTGCGTCGTGTTTAGCTCAACCCCTCAGTACGCTCGAGGCGCTAGCTGTACCATCACTGTCACTAATCGTTTAAGCTTTAACCAAACATTTTGAAGTAAATGACGAAGTACTTTTTTAGTATAACTTTTAGTTGGTATAGGTTTAATTTCAAATCCTAACGAGACATATTAAGCTACGAATGTAAGAAGAACCTCATCAACATTTTTTTAACAAAATAATATTGCATTACAACTTTTTGTAAAGATCTCAAGGAAAGAAAATTTCAACTTTGAAGATTTTCTTGCTTTCAAGGCCTTATATATGTACTTTATTGGTATAAAAGTTGGCAAACATACCAGTAAATATAGCAGTGGAGTTATGTTGTGGATTGTACGGACATCTGCCGGTGCCATCGAATTCTTCAAGGTGGTGGTTCGGCATGTGTCGGTTGTAGCGCCGGCACATGGGCTTGAACGCGTTGGTGCCGCACACCATCAATCGGCCGTGCGACCGCGACGCCACGCGGAGGTAGTTCTGACAGTCATCTGCTGACTTGCCTTTCAACTGGCACAGTTCTCTGTGAGCATCCGTTGATTGCCACTCTAATCTCTGGGTAAACAATAAAAATGTCATCAATAAAATGTTATATCCGTGCAAATCTAAAGCTTATCCGGTATGGGGAATAACCGTTTTGTTTATGTTGAGATTAGATAAACAGGAAGTATCATAAAAATGTGTGGGAATTTTAGTATGTACCTATTTAAATAAATTATTTTTTTAGTTAAATTATTCATTTTAATACTTTATTTTAATTTAGTTGTAATATGTTTGTGTTTTTACGGTAAAAGTTATCCACGAAAGTATGACGTCAAGAAAATAAGTAAACTTCATCGCGTGCACATCCATCACAAGTGTATAACGTGACTAGAACAATTCTGTCAAATTATTCGCATTGCATGACGGTGATATCGCCGTTCCAAACCGTTTCATATACAAATAAGTAAAAATAAAATAATAATAAATCTTAAAAAATAAAAAGGTTGTAATGGTAAAAATAGTATCATGTTTATAAAATCAATTTATTCAGAATCTTTAAAAGCTACTCATCTATAAAAGAGACATACCTCGCACGCAAAAGAATGCACTAATGCATATCCGCTTTGTTTTGTTATATACAATTGTACGCATATTACATATTAATATTATAAATATTACGCTATTCGTTTTCATAAGAAGCGAGTACCTAATGATGCAATGGTTCATTAAAATATTTATTTGAGTAGTTTCCTTTTAATTGCTTATGTATTATTTGTGATGACTTCAATATATTTAACGAATACTGAGTGATGTAGGTCAGAATTAAAAATAAGTAGAGCTTTATTATTAAAACCGTGACAAAATTAAATTCAAGAATTATTCCGCCAAAAAAGGAAACGTGTGTATAATAAATGCCCACATAATATTGAACAAATAAAATAAGATAAACTTTGAAATATTTTATCAGTGCCAAATTAGCAAAAAATTATTGGTAACGAATAATCTGGGCTACCATTTACTAATTCACTTATCGTTCCGCATGTTTACCTACAAGCTTTATAAATAAGATAACGTGATTTCAACACGTTCGATAATATTATCGTGTCTGGGTTGTATCTATATGTGTTTAAAAATATAGATTTCATAATTAAAATAATGATTTACTAGAACAAAAGTGTAAAGGTATGCTTAACCATAAATTATTTCTGAGAACAAATAATAAGCGTTGGTTGAAAATATTTATAATCATGTAAAAGTATACCGAGTCCGATTGCATTATTTAGTTAGTAAATGTGTTAATTTGTAGTAAGTTACTCACCTGTTCTACATTTTCTGATAAGTCGTAGAGGCTAAGATTGAATACTGTACTCCTGAAAAGAAAAATAAATAGTTTATAATTATTTTCATAAGTTGAAATCAAAATCGAGATAGTGATCATTCAATCACGTAATGCAATGGACATGAATATTTAACGCAATATGTTACATTCTTAGATAGGTACAAACAAAGCAGGTGCACGGTTGATCAAACCATACATTCCACTTATTTTTTACTGTCGTTTACAATTATATATTTAGCATTTATTTAACAGACATACAAATTACTAAATAAAGCTCTTATTATTGCTACTATTTAATTTTAGAAGGTAACACTAGATAGATTCAAAGTTTATATGAATTGTTAATATGTTGAAACTAACCTTCCACCAACTAATATTGAGAAGTCATCTTTGTCTAAAATACGGAAGTGGTTTGGCCCCGTTGTGTTACCGACGAACTGCTCCGTAGTGTCATCGCCTGTAACAAACCAATATGTAAGATAGTTCCAACCCTATATTACTGTAACAATTATTGTATTGATCTTGTCTAATGCTGTTTAAAAAGACATATTTTTATAAACAGTGATAACATTACTAGAATACATACTTTGGTCAAAGGTAGTAGTTACTAAATATAATATTGAAAATGCGCAAAATAACATGAATACATTGCGTATAAATATGCGTTTTTTAGAAACATTTTCTTATTACGGCGTAAATGTACGCATTCTAACGTTAAATGTATCGTTTTAAGAACCAAAAGTAGCAATAAGTGGTAATGCTAGTATTTTTTGTTAGATAATTTTACCTTGCAATAAAATTATCTACTCAAATTCCTTAACCAATACGGGGAACAACAATTTTTCTTTGAATATTTAATAACTCTCAGTTTAGTTTGTACATTATCATTTACACATACGCAGGTATTTTCCAGGTAATAATTTTGTTTATTAAAAAAATAGATAAAAATAATCTAAAACTTATCCTTACCATATTTTACATGGATTCTTGCATTAGCATCGGGCATCCACGCTTGTGCAGTGGACGCTAGCAACACCAGGACCGCGCGAGCGACGGCCATGTTGTTTAGAACCTATAAACCATATCTACGCGCGCCATTTTCACAGCCTCTCCTGAAACGAAATAAAATTATTAAATATTTTCCAAATAATATGCAAAATCAATTAAGATATAAATATTACAGGTCTTAAGATTTAAAATCATTAGTGTTGTACTACTATTTTTATCATCGAGTAAAATCATATTCGAATATGTACGTGTATATCTACCTAATTATAGTAAAAATAGTCTATTTTGTCTATGATAAAGTTTGTGATTGGATATTTTAATAATAGCTGCATATTGTGTGTCCCTATCCTCTCTGCACGATAAATTAATTACTCGTGCTCACTTGTACACAAAATACGTATTAAATTATATCTAATAACTTTGAGCCTAAGACAAACTTTAAACGTAATATCTTAATTAGAGAATATTGATTAAAAATAATTTACAATAATTATTATGTAAATGAGTGTACATTAAATAAAGGAAAATATAAATTAAAATTACTCGTTTTTTTATTATAAGTGCGCATCGAATATAGCTTAATCTTATTATTTTATAACTTAGGTATCCATTATTATCCACGTCGTTATCTAACGTATCACTTGAGAATGCCTTACCTACTTATCCATTTTTAAGTGTTTTTATTTATTATAAATGCATGAAGTAATGAAAAAATATTTTAGCTGTTTAAAATTAAGATTTCTACAAGTTCCATATAGACAAGAGACAAATTTAGTATTCAAAGCATGCGACATGAATCTGCTCGACTGGCGATAATTCCACCCGTTCGGTGTAACGAGAATGAGCCATGCATGCATCCGTGCAGACTGGATTCACATTCTAGTTTTTACGATAACTAGAATTGTGATCGTGAGAATTTTAACTCTTTAGTTTACAAGACTTTGTAATTTTATGTACTGCATAGTTCATTACGTTATTTTTGTTTTAGCATAAAACTTTTTCTTTATTTTAATGAGTTAGCACAATGGTACTGCGTTAACATACATCACGGGATGCTTATCTGTTGTGAATATTAAAATAAATGACTGCATCCCCAGAGTTTTCTTTGATAATGTGTGGTTCTATGCAATAAAACGGTTGTATGCAATTGTACTGTAATATCAAAAAGGGTTGGCAGTTTTAATGCAACAGAAGGCGGCTGTTCACCACAGGCGTAGCGCAGATGTTACACAAAAGGATGAATCGGGGGCGTGTGTAATGCAATATTTTCTACCCTTTATCAGACTTGCAGATTCACTATAAGTTCAGGACAAATTGTTATTCCTGTGCGACTATAACATACGTAGCTTCGGGCATAGTTCGTTAATTCCCTCGCCTGCGTAATATTACGCCTACGAACCTGAAATTTATCGGTGCTCCATCTACCGACACAATTACTTTGGCGAGCAAATGAGCGGTTATCAGTAGTGCAATATCGATATGACATTGTTGGCTGCGGTGATATGTGTGTGGCTAATATTGTTGTCTTAGTCGAAATAGCAAGTGTATTTGTTAAGAAACTAACAATGTATAAATAAGTATAACCAGAATGTCTTTAAAAATAGTTTTGTCTTTTATGTAGCTAGATATAAATTACCCAAACTTAATTCGTTTTAAAAAATTATGGGAATAAATAGTTTACAGTTGACCTCAATACAACAAATTATTTAGGTATTATTAATATTTACAATATGATAATTGTTATGTATTCTCATTGCTATAAAATAAACAATGAATATTTATAAAATATATGAATATTATTTGTTCTTTTTCGTAAGAGGTTTTTCGACTTTTACAATTAAAGCACTTGTATGCAAAATTTACTCAGAAAATTTGGAAAAAATAAATTTAAACCATATTTAGAACTGACAATTAAATTAAATTTGTAGACATTCCAGTCAGGGTTTTTAGTGGATCCCTAAAAGGGTAGTCAAAATTCGTGGAAACGAAGATACTTTAATCACCCAAACTGACTCTTACACACCGCCTTATCAACTGGTGATAGTTCTGTTCAGGAGATTTTTTACGTCAACCATTAAATAGGTAGGAACTGGCACATTCCAAATCTATTTGACAGAACGAAGTGTGTCGGGTCCTCTAGTGACACAATAAATACCACGTCATAATTCACATTGAAAAAAAAAAGTCCAAGTAGGTATGTGATACAAAAATACGAGTAGCACTTTAAAGCGTAATAGGTACAGTCATATTTCTTAAACAAACCCTCAGGTACTTGAATAAATGCTTTTTTCACACCGACGACATTTATAAACAACCTATCGAACGATAATAGATATAATATTTATTTCATGGATGGGGACTAAAATTAGTTCCTTTTACGTATAGGCGGAGAACTTACCCTAATTTTTGTGCGAAATGGCATAGCGTACCTACACCTTAGTAAACTCTATAATAATTATTCAATACAATTTTAAAATAAATGTTAATATGATATTGTTAACCTGTATAAATGTATAAGTATGATGAGTGTTAATATGTGAAAAATTATATGACTGTTCGAAAGGTTTTAAAAGTTGAGAGAAGGGTAAATTGTATCAAAAAACATAAAGAGTATACTGGTTTAATTTATTTTCATATTGAAGGCTTCTCGACCGGATTACGCTCACATGCGAGTAGCGTGACTAAGGTAGGCCTATAATTATAGAGATGTGGTTGACATTTGAGCCTGGAGCGGTTGTGGTGCTGCACCCGAGCGGTCCCACGCTATGCGGGAAGCTGCGGTTCCCGTGTAGGTACCTCTACAATTTACATAATATACAAGATTGTGGCTAATATATGGAGAGAGTTTATCGTCTTTTTTCATATCAGAGCATAATTTATTGAAGCTGCTGGCGATGTCACGCGTGAAATGTATGGCATATAAACGAACGTGCACTGGATAGCGGATAACTACATACGTGTGGAGACTCGAAAAAGGATTTAATGGAGATCATCAATCGTGCTTAATGCTTGTATGTATTATTGTTATATCTTCGTTGTATCGTTCAGTATACTTTTAAGATAAATATTACACGACGATGTATGGTTTCATTTGTTATAATATTTTGTTTTTATTTTTTTAAAATTAAACACTGTGTGAAATATAAAATGTCTGTCCTTTTTTTATTAATTTTTGCACTTCATATTTAAAGTATGTAGGTTTTTAACACGCCCGAAATTACTACATTTTGAGTTAATATTTTATGAGGTAACAGTAACTGTAGTACTTAAATTTTTTTGCTTATAGGAATGCTGATTGGAATTAAGTTCAGTGAAAGATCCTTTTGAAAATGCATTTTACATTCATAATTAACTGGTAAAAGTATGTACATATTACTGCTATAGTTTATAGCTTACCAAAAGATAAAAAAAAATTATATATATAATTTTTTTTACGTACGTGCGTACCTGTATTTACTACACTACCTACTTCATTTTTTCGTTTATAGGTACTTATTAAGAAATTCCGTTATAATAACGTATGGAGTTTATAAAGTAATGGTTTCATAACAAGAATGCAGATTGGAATTCAGTTCAGTGAAAGGACCTTTCTTATAAAATTACTCTTCTTTAAATAAAAAGGTAAATGTTTACCGAATGAGTAAAAAGTTGCATTTTTTTCTCAAAATTTTTCTAAAATTTGACATTCCATTTTACCATAATGCTGAAGTCGTTGTTAGTCAACAAAAAAACTGACGCAAAAATAATAATGTTTTTTCATAAATAGCAAATATCAAAATTTGAAAACCAATTTTATCTGATACCTTACATCAACAATACCATGTAAAAGCTATGAATCATACGTAAATTGGGTATAAGTAGGAAATATTACTTAATAATATAATTAAATATTGCATTATTATAATTAAAACAAAAAAAAAGAAAATTATTAACTAGGTCTATTAGTAGTAAAACTGCAGTGAAATTAAAGTTGGCGAATGTTTACTCAATTTGGTTTATGTTTAGATTTTAAAGTTCGTGAATGACTTAAGTGACAGTTGTAAACAGATAATTTGCGCTGCATTTTACTAAAATTAATATTTTATTCTTCACAGTTTTTTTATGTTAATATTCGTTTTAAAGGAGAATTATCTGGCAGACAAGACTTATTTTGCTAAATAAGAAATTTGTTCTCCGAATAAACATTAGCTCAATGACTCCTTTTCTCGCTTTTGCATACAAAGAGTTTTTTTTTGTATATTTCAGGTAGGCAGTAATTTGGTGATATTAATTCATTATTAGGTGATATTACGCTATGAGCTATTTATTGTTATCTGTCAGCACAAGTTGGTTTTAAAAAATCAGCAAATAAGTTTTTGGAATTTTTTAGAATGTAAATAACAGGAATCAAAAATAACTTTTCAAGAAGTAAAATTCGTTTACATTTAATAAGTTTAATCATAAATCTAACCAACGCCTACCAAAATTGTCTCTAATCTTAATTGCTAATAAAAATAAAAACCCTGTGATCTTTCATAAGTAAAAATCTTCATTGCTTTGACAACAGCCCTTGAAAGCTCGAGCTGCTTTAAAGACCCTTTCTCTTTCTAAGGAGAAGATCACAGAGTGCAGTGCTGAGTGCATCAACCTCATTGCTGTTTGTTCAAATGGTTAATGTTTAGGTTACATGGTTTAGAATTTCGACACACGCTGTTTTCTACAAATACCTATTTATGTGGAAACTGATTCGTACATTAAAATTAAAGATTGACTACATCAGGAAACTTTGCTTTCAGAATTTGTAGACAAAGATTTTTGTAAATTGCGACTATTGCAATGAATGAAATGCAACGAAGGTACAAGATACGCGGTTATCGTTCAATCCATCGCGTAGGATATGACAGTGATATTGTTTCAAAGAACTTAGACCTTAATTAAATGTGTATTACATTATATAGCTCTTATTAGAGACTCTCCCCAGTACGGGTAGTTTTTGTGGGTTGGGTGTCTGTAAGAGATATATACAATCGTGGTATTTTTGTAGACCCTTTCAAGGTAAAAAACGTAACATAGGTGCTGTATTTGAAATTTGACAATGTTTCTCTACTATCTTATTAATGTATAATAATACCCATAAACCTTTCTGATTATTAACTCTATCTACTATAATAAAATGTCTTCGTTGCGTAGGTTTAAAAAAAGTATAAATAGTGACAGACAGACAGCGGACGTTAACTTTGTTGTTAGTGAAGTGTTTATAGATCTACTTCCATGAAGGAAAAGACACAAACATTAATTAAAAATGCAAACGACAATCAATTAACATTAGTCATCATTAATTATTACGAAGTTAAGTCGTTATCTCAAATTACACTAATTACGAATCAATAAGCGTACAATATGAATTATAGTTGTTTGTGATTGTTTCAACAAATACATTTAGGTGCGTAAGCTTGTTAAGGTTTAATGAATTAAATCATTTATCCGCGGTTACAGCGTATTTGGTTTCAATAATATATTTCAAAAACACATGCTCCTGAAACCGATACTATAATTTAGATAAAGTATATTTTATTAGTTTACACACATGACGAAATAAATTAATATAATTAATCCCAGTAAAAATAGAGATCAACAATTAATCGTAGTAATTTATTCTATAATAAATTTATTGATGATCTCTATTTTTTAGGTAGGTACTTTTTAATCAAATGAGCTGAAATCAATTTTTTTTGGAAAATATTATTGCATTAAGTAATTTTTCGGAAAACTAATTTATGATTGGTTTTGGTTCGTCTGAAAAAAAAAAACTGTTTTCATGAAATTGGTCACAATATGTTTATTGTAACGAAAAGTATAAGTAGGTATATGAAACTTAGACTTATCTGATAACAAAATATAACAGATATACTTTTAATTTGGAACGTCTTACAACTGGCTCCGTATCTTTATGGCAACAGTTTTCATTATCTTGACATGACATGATGTATGCGCAATTCCCCAGGATGTTGATAATGCGCTCATTCATTACGCACTTAATTTAGTAACTGCGGTAATTGTTATTTCTATTTATAAATAATTTCTGCGGAAGTAATCCCTTGAATGAATCATAAATTTCCTCAAAGTGTGAACGAATTTGTAGTAAGGTACGTAATAACGTATAGATAAGAATATTATTATTTTTTTTTAATTAAGCGATATGTTTTTATTAAATACGTAATTATATTTTAGGTTTTAATTAATTATAATAATTTCAGAAGGGTTGCGATTATAAATTACAGTTTTCCCAGTACGACATTCACCCTTACTCGGTCAACGTATTATGCACATACATGCATACGTATACCTAATAATTTTTTGCTTAGTAGTAAACAAGCACAGTACTAGCATTGTTTTACTATGTCAGTGGAACGTATGATTGTTAGACGTTCAGGTGTGTTTCAGGGTCGTGTTAACAAGATTTTATTTGCTGTTCAACATGTTGGTTATTACACTGTAGAGTAAGAGATTGCGCTTGACGTACTTTCGACTAACATAAAAACATTAAGATGGAACATTTTTTGGGTTATGTCGTTAATGCTTTAGAGCCTAACTGTTTTTTTACTGAAATATAGACTAACAAGAGATCGGTATACAGTTACTAATATATGAATGTATGTAGACACGTTTAGCATGGATAGCGAGGGAACCTGAAGTTCCATTCTTCCCAAGTCTTATTTTTACTTCCTACCTTTTTACACTTATTACTTTTAAAGGCAATGCATCTGAAGCTATAAATATTCTCGGTACTCGGTTAATATCCTGTGTCCTACCTGCTGGATTACCCGTTATATTTATTAATACAGTCATTTGTTTCTCAAAACATAGTTTACTTGTAACGTTTTCCGGGAGTTTTGAATATTGGGGATTTCTTTGATTTAGATTTTCTCTTTTCGTGTTATTACTTAAACCATATTTGCTGCTCGCACCGCCATATTGAAAAAATGGCGCCCAAACTAGTTTCCTTATAATATATCTTTTGCTATTAATTTTTTGATAAACATAGCTATGAATTAAATTAAATAATAGAAAACTTTTTAATAATTTATTTCAAATTGGTTTTTCGTAAAATTAATACTTTTAGCGAACAAACACAGAAAATTTCATTCAACAGGCGTTTCAGCCTAAAAATTCATTTCTTCACCACCATACGGTTAGAGTAACTAGTCTTTCTTTTTTACTATCGTATCGGTAGTGCACTATTACAATAATAAGTACATTCTCCATTGGTTCGTTTATCTAATGAAACAAGTACTGCTGATTTCAATTATTGTTTTCAAGTTGATATCTCTACGAGTACATAGGTACACTGCTTGTATAAGCAGTGTATGTAGCTCTACCTAGAATATGGAAGTATTGAATAAGAAAGCTGTTAATCGTTACTATCGGAATTTTCACAAAATGAACAGTTTACTAACCGTTATATGTATCAGAATGAGAAAATAGAGTTCTGTCTAAAGTTACATTTACATATTTTACACGTCTCATTAAGAGAGGCTGTAGAGGTGCTCAAGCATTTGAATAAATCTTGTCAAAACCTATAAAACAAATCATGTAAAAACTAAACAAATAGAATAAGTTAAAGAAATGCATCATTTAAGCACGTGAATGGCTAACAAAGCGCAGTCGTTCGACTACGGCGTACAATTCACCCTGCAGCGCGACTTGTCTGCGTCCGGGGAGCGGACCCACCAATTGCTTCTCAGTAGGTGATCCAAAATAGCCTCGTAGGACAGGACAATATGTATAATAGTTTAGTAAACAATAAACATTAATAGATGATATTAAATTTTACGCGCTTATATCACGAAAAGATAATTTTTTAAAATGTAGAGTCATGTTCATTGTGTGTTGTATTGGAGCAATCTACGTTTATTATTTACGCGATAAATTATTGTTATTTAAAAGATAATTGTATGTTGTTATCGAACAAAGAATATTTGGGTTACCGATTGACAAAATATCATAGGTACAACTTTTACTATACGCCTCTACGTATGAATTGAAGGTTACAGTCATATGTATAAGATGAATGAATAATATTAATCTAATATTTACGAATCAGTAGACACGTATTAGTTAAATAAATTGTAAAAGCGTTCTACTAAGTAAGCTAACGTTGTCGAGAAGTTTACAGTCCGGTATAAAAGAAATTTATGGTTAAGCACAATGTGTGTCAACAGTATATGCACACACTTTTCTCTCCCCTACGCTTGAGCTTTTAGTAATAATATGCCATGCCGGACCGCCTAAAATATTTATGGATTCCAAATTCGGACACTCACCTTATTTATAATTTTAGGGAAAAATCCAATATGCCACTAAAACCACAGGTCATCGCATCATTAAATTATTTTCACTGGCACTAATCATCAACACAATAGCTCAAATCAAGCACAGTTAAAAAGGTCACTGAACACATCGATGTCACAAATCGTAGAGTAATCACAGCAACCGGTTCCTAGACTGAAGTGTAACGCGTCTTGTGCAGTGTTTACAGTTGGCGTTAGACGTGGACGCACGGACGCATGAACGTACTCCCTCAACGCACTCGGCGACGGCACTGCGGGCTGGCGGCACGGCCGAGGGGGAGCGGGGGGCGCCACTACGAACTTACCCGACTAGTTTCTCTATCTCTCTTACATGCGCGTGCGTCGTTGCCACGTTTACTTCTCTACGAAACGTTGCCAGTTTTACTATATTTTTTGTTTTGTGTTGTCGCGTCTAAATGAGGGGCCATAAAATAGAAACTCACTTCGTCGGGTTATTTAGTAGGTAATGATAGAGTTCGGAGTTAAGTTGAAGTATCTAGGCACTTTTAACTAAAACAACTTAAACATAATATTTTCATAATACCGCTAGATGTTTTGTAACAGGTTTAAATAGGTGTCAGAATTAGCACCCGAAAGTTGCGTATTACACTAGTGACACTAACGTTTTATATTCATAAACGTAAACTCTACGCGTACATAAAACGTGCAGCAATGCAATTCAGTAATAACGACATAACAATACATAGCTGTAGCTACGAAGGTACTCACAGAGACTTTTTGTTATCTGTACAAAGCAAGCAAAGCAAATGGACGCTCTATCTCGCGTTGGACTTATTAGGGGACGTGTCAGGTGCAGCTACTCGAGCCTATAGAGTTCTTACCTGCAATATATTATTATCTACCTTTTTACAAGATTAAGCGAACGAGATTGTAGACTAAAATAACAATAAAAGTTATTTCTAATCTTACCATCTGTTGGCTTTATTTTGAATCGAAATTATTTCAAAACTGGAGGAATAAAAATAAAAGACCGTAAAAATTGTAGAATAACAGTTGATTAGATTCGATAGATTTTTTATATTTACAAATGTTTTACTCTATTTCATTTAATTAAATTCAAACAAATACCTAATATAGATCAGAATATTTTTACGTGAAAAGTTGCCTGCAATAATTTCAAGAGGAAAATAACCGTTGCATCCACTATAACGATGCGCTCCTCATCTCCTCCGCATTTGCGTATTTGACATTGGATATACAACACGACACAAGACTTGCTACAGCCAAGCTCAAAGTATACAAGTCTCAGTGGGCGGTCCTAAGCCACTCTGCCTAATTAGGTAACCAGAACCACTACGCTACAATCGTGATGCTCGATGTCGGAGAGGTTCCGTTTATTGCCATTGAACTTTAATGTTGTTATACCATAACATAATTTAACTGAATTCTAAAACCGGCGCTACTTATCTTACTGTTACTAATTTACTAAGTATTATTATTACTAACGAAAGTTTGTAAGTTTAGATATATGTTGCTCTTTCCCGACAAAACTATTGTACTGATTCGGCTGAAATTTGTAATAGTGATAGCTTGGTTTAGGACATAGACCTGGGTAGCCTATTTTATCCCGTAAATTCAAAGTTTTCGTCAGAAATGTATATAACCACTCCACTAAATACTTGGACGAAGTCGCAGGGAGCACCTAGTAAAGAGCAGTTAATAAGAGTAAAACATAGAGTCTCATTACTGCCAATATAACTGTTCAATATCGAGTTTTGAAAATAAACTAAAAGCATGTCTTGCTTGTCCTTCCAGTATAATATATTTGGATAGATAAGCAAAAAGAGGTCCGCTAAAGATGTCGGATAGGCCGAGCAGGTAGCGCGCCCCGAGCATCGAGCCAACATTTGTCTATCATTTGCAATTTATGACTCTTTAATAATATCCACATTTAAATTACAATTTAATATTTATATTCCAATGAATACCAAATTAATGTTACCTCTGAATAATAATATTTTTTCTATAAATAAATATGTTATGTAAATAAGTTAAAAGAAAACTTTTGAAATTCAATTATAGAATTTCAATTAAGTTTTATCTAAAATCAGACTGCATAAACAATTGACTTCTAAGTTAAGACAGTGTAAAATCTCAAAAGTTATGATATTCTCGGTCCGAATCACGTTATCTGATACGAAGCGGTTTACGATCTCTGCCTATTAGCATATCAGTGGCGGGCGTGGTTCCACAGAGCGCAACAAGCTAGCGGACGACATTATATTACAAAGCTTCATTAATGTCACGTCTTTTTAAAATCTAAATATGAAAAAAAGAATGAAAATGTTAGTAATTGAAAAAAAAGTTCTGTTGCAACAAAGCTTCATTATTGCTACGTCTCTATAAATCGAATTAAAGGAAATTGAAAGTCATTTTAGTATTTTTATTCAATAACTGTAGAACTTGTTTGAAAGTATCAAATAAATTTTAGTATCTACATACTTGTCAACTCGTAACAAGACTACTATCGACCAAACACTTTACTTGAAATTGGCAGCGACCAGCAGTAAACTCGGTTTTGTCGTTGACAAAATAAAAACTTTATCCCTCAGGAGGAAAACCTACATTATCGCCGAGATAGGGCTAACCTGTGGGCTAACGTCGCCGTCGTCAGATATCTCCGCCAACACAGAGTTACATCTCTCTCAGACATTTAGATAAGAAGCACAAGGCGCCATTTGTCATTATCTTTTTTTTCTTTTATGCTCTACAAATACTTTTTTTGCAAACCTGTTTTAAATGTCTGAGATATATTTAAAGTATATACACAATTAAAAAAAATTAAAATAATTTGAATAGGATTTTAACATAAAGGTGTTAATGATATTCTAATAAATCTGGTTGTTATTGATTGTGTAATAAATATAAAAAATGTTCTTGGAAATCACTGAAAAGTGTGAATTGTACTAATTTATGGCATGATGGAATAAATGATTAATATTTAGTTTCTTGCTTGATTTTAATTCTCTACATATGTAGCGAAACTAACTTAATTGCTTTTAAGATAACGAATGCCCTAATTATGACTATCAGACAACATTTTACATTTACGTTACAATAATAGCGCATTCCATTCATGTTTACAGTCAGTTCGCCATTGATGTCGATCTAGTTCCAAACAAATGTAAATTCTGTGGCCGCAGGTACCGCCGGCATTACTGGACATCCGTTTAATAGCGAGCATTGTGTCGAGCGCTAATGGCCGGGTAATTGGCCCGAGGTCAGTCGCGGTCATAGCCTCACCTGGGTTGCCCACTCTTTCATCCCGCGACAGATTGATCTCGTGTCCCTTCATACATCGCAACTCAACCGTAACATTCAATTACACACGTAATTAAATCCTGACTCGATTTTGTAATCGGTAATTCTTTTTTTTTTATTGACGCGGTGTGGCATTAAATTATTTTACATATTTTCTTATTAAGGAAATGATGTCTGTAATGGAAACTGACCTACAGAATATATATAATCAATTAATATGAAGTTATACCATGCAAAAAAGGAACGATTTTGTGAAGTAAAAAAAACACGCGCTAATAAAGGTAAAAGTTTGCATGCTCTACATTTTTTGAAGTAACCTCAATCGTTGTTACGATAATGAGTTTCGTTTTTAACGTACGTGTCCTGTTATGTTATGCAGAAAAGTTCGTTTTGCATTTTTTTAGTGGAAACATTAATATTTTCAACTCTACATTTCAAATGGTACAGAATTTAAAATGTAGAGTTTAAGAAACTAGAATAAAAATGAATTGAAAATGTATCATTAGGTAATAGGTAGTATAGAGAAAAGTTAAAAAATTAAGTAAATTATCTTTACAGAAGACGTATTTTATTTACGTCTTACAGTACTTACCTACGCTTGTTTTATAATATTAAACGTTAAATATTAAAAGCCCATTTGTATCACTAAAATTGTCGTTTCATCCAACAAACGTCTACTTTAATCCCTAACATAGAGGAATAACGCGAAATTCAAATTGTTTCGCATTAATGGCATACTCCGAAGCATAAATGTCTTTTGCGGTTAGTATTTTCACAGCAGCAGCTGGCGTGTCCTTGTTGGCTGATGTTCGCTGGCCGCAGGAAGTGGCTCGTTGTGTCGCAGTGACCCGTGCCTACCGGTCGTTGGTGCTGATATATGTATCACAATCACAGTACATATTACAAGATCCGCATCCTATTTACATAGGCCTTGTTGCGGACAATGAAAATGATAAAACGTATGGTACTGTTTGCGAAACCTATCCGTGTTGGGTAATTGACAGAGGAAGTAGCCCATTTGGTCGCAGCTATGAGGATGTTAATTGTGTTTGAGTATCAGAGGCGTTTTAGTACAAAAATTAAAATTAATGTGCGCCAAAATATTAATGCGGTAGCGACATAAAATACCTACACCAAATTAAGAAATATATCTTATGAGAATACAAATTTGAATTTTGTTACGTAATATTTTTTATTCAAAAGTATTTAGATATTTAATCATAAAATTTTTTAAATTATGTAGGTAGGTATATGCTAGTATTTCAGTAGGAAAACTTGAATTTCGAGAAATGTATTCAGGCAGTGCGGGTCCGGACGTGCACAAGACGTGACAATTAGCGTCTTGATGACGTCAAGCTTTGCTGAATCTTCCCACGCGAAGTGCGGTTCTCTTATCACAAACAATTAAATCGCTTTGACCCGCATTGACCGGCCGCTTGTCGCCTCTCTTACTTAATTAGAGGAAGGAATAACGCACGTTCGTCTATGTCGATAGTAAATTTATTATTAATAATAATAATAATATGTAATCATCCTATATTTATAGCGTCGCTAAGAAATTGTGAAAGCTCTTGTTTGATTGACCGGCTTTCACGTCTCAATAAACTCGTGACCTATGTCATTCGTATAATTTGAGATACAGAAATGAATGTAGATTTTAATCAACGATTAGGACAAAAGTTAATGAAAAAAAAAACAATACAAATTTCATTAAAATCTTTGCTAGTTGCGTTTCAATGTCGAAATATCAGAGATTTTGAAAGATAATTTAAAGGTTATTTCCGTTTATACAATAACATAAGAAGTTATTTTAAATAATCAATCTTA
Source organism: Junonia grisea (assembly GCA_018235645.1). Classification (NCBI taxonomy): domain Eukaryota; kingdom Metazoa; phylum Arthropoda; class Insecta; order Lepidoptera; family Nymphalidae; genus Junonia; species Junonia grisea. Next base: position 16,103 of record DVXP01000021.1, on the reverse strand, counting down.
TGAGAAAATAAAAGTTAATAAATGGTGGCCGTGAGATCGCTTACAACAAAGAGTCGCCAGAGTAGCAAAATATAATTTCTCACAAGCAACATAAGGTATTTAAATACTTCTTGGGAATTGCATTGTGTCACTAAAAACACAGTGTTAGGTACTAATAAGTTAGGACAAGATATCAGGACAATGACCAAGTTTATTCCCACGTTTTACAATACAGTCAACCGATCAGATAGTCAATGTAAAGATTTCGCACGATACATTGAAGAACTCTCAGAGGGTTGTTTTATGCCTGGCGGCCATTAAAGAAACGAAATGTAATTACACTGTTTTACTAGCAAGGTTACCCGACGGGCAGATTTTTAGGTCGTAACTCTTTTACGAGGTAAAATGGACGAGTTTTTAAGAAAAGTGCGTACTATTTAATGATTTCAAAGACAATGGTCTTTTGACCTGCATGTATGCATTGGATAAACATCGAAAATCACGCTCTATCTTCAGCATGGTACTCGTATGCATGTACGTCTGTACGTACGCGCATTGCTTGTGATTGATCGCTTTTCGTAAGTTCCGTTTGTGGTTGAATCAGCACTTGCTCGAGAAGATGGCGAAACACATTAGGTGCGCCATTTTCGTATTCCAGATCTGTTTCTAAAAATATTTTCAGTACTTTTATGTATTTCGAAATGTAAACAGCGGGAAGTCATATTCATTTTAATAAGATATATTGATATATATTTGTTTGTAATCTAAATTAAAAACATTTCTTTGCTATAGATATTTAGATACAGAGATTAAAATACCTACTTTTCTTTTATATAAATTAAATTAGTTATATTGGTAGTCCTCTTTAGCTTTTATGTGAACTGACAATGACAGACATTACTGTTTTTTTATTTTAAAATTTAATATTATATTTTTTTTTATCTTTTTAAACTAACTATTAACAATTAGGTTCAAAGTCAATTCTACATATAATTCCTTACAAATAATAATAAAAGGTGTCTTGGCAAGCTGTAGCGATATGTTTTATTGTCTCTGTTGTCTTTCACGACATTTGTGTCGAGAGTCGGGCGTCAAGCGGCGGATGTCCGTAATGAGATGCGTCACTGGAATTACAGAAATACCGATGCTTGGAAAACTTTAACGTTCTGCTGAAATGCTTTATTTACAAAGTTAAAAGTTTCTCACAAAGAAACTTATTGAACTCGATTTACCCATGCATATGTAATTGCTACTAATTTAATTACCTACAAGTGATTGAGCGCCTTGATCCAATCAACTTCGCTCGGCAAGCTAATTGCTGAACTTAAGTGTTTGCAATCACACATTTCTATCGAAACGTAGCCTATAAAATATGTAGATTTAGTAATGATCCAATCTTTATTTCTTGTAAAGCCTGAATTTTGTGATTTTTTTATACATTATTTGAATACTTTATTATTTTTATACATGGATAGGAAAAAACAATGAAGAAGTTTTTGCTCTAGTCATATAAAAGTTAATTAAGTAACTACATATTTCCTCTTGATATTATGACTGTGACATACTCCTAAGCAGATGTTCAGTGAGTATTTCAGTAAGCTCATAATAGTTTAGTTTCTATAATTGGCGAATATTCTTTGCATGAGGTCAGTCGCAAGGCGAAACTACTGAATTTAATGTTTAAAGCAAATTTGTTTCAAAATTTAGCAAATCTATAAATAATATAATAGAATTTGTTAGTGTATTTTTGTTTTGAAATGGTTATGGAGTGGTTTTGTTCTTACATTTAGTCAAAATAATTTGCAGAATTCAATTATAAGCGACTGTCACCGTCACTTTTGATTATTTATTTAAATACCAAAACATATTTTTTCAACCATTGCGTTAAATAAAATAAGTAAAATGTGCGAGACATTATGGCAGACATCGCGAATGAAAGTTAAATGAAAAAGCTGTTTGAACGATTTTATTAACGGATATTACACGCATTAAAATGACCGGAGCGGATGAGTAAGCGGAATTTAAAACCAGCATCAAATTATACTCCTCGTGTCAAATAGTTCGTAGTCGCCATTTTAATTGTTAATATTTATGATAGTTACAACATTTCAACGACAATAATTTTGGTTCACGCTCAATGTAGTTATATCGTATATCATATTTATTATCGATACACAGTTAATGACAGTGTTGTACGTGGAATCATGGTTTGGAAAAAAGCGAATATTCTCTTAATTCACCCTTTCATGTATTAAACTTTGTTTACATTTAATTGTTTACCATGAAATACGCTTACCAATATAGTTCACTTTGATATTATTTATCTTTTGTAAAACACAGCACATTATAGAAACTATTTCCAAAAGTTCAAGATTTCCTAATAAGTGGTGCTAGCGAATAGTTAGGTACGTGTCAAGAATGAGAACGCTATGGAAATCATAGAGCAACTGTAGACCGTTTAACCTCAATTATATGATTGCCTCTCGCCTATCCTGCGAGCCCTATCGAGCCACCAATGACCGTCTTCAGGGCATGTCAACGATATTGGCCTTAAGTGGACCTTGAGAATCTGTCGGTTCACGCGTAGATACACTGTTTAGATTCGTTGTAAACAGTTTTAAAATGTGATAGGCACAATAATGGCAGAGTTAGCAAGCTTGCCGATTTTTATTTATTTAGACTTTAGAGTATGGCTTTTAGGCTTTTAATTGTTTGTAACGAAGTAACTAATCTACGTGTGAAATTAGCAATGTAGAGTTTAGTATTAGTCGCTATATTTGTGGACTCGTATTTGGTGGTTCGGAGGTACATATACAAACTTTCAAAAAATTTAATTAACATAATCGTACGCACATAACATCTAATTTTAATTAGGTATATGTACCTTTTTTATAAGTTTATATAAGACAAATCAGTAGATGTTTCAAAAACTATAAAATAAAATACTTGTCGCAGATACAAAACATGTTTACCTTTTATGTTCTCGATACTTTGTCTAGATTGAAATAGAAAATGCTATATTGTAACAAATATCTCAGCTTGTTTATTTAGCAAGTAAGCGTATTAGATTTCGCCAGCGGGTTACAGCGGCGGGTACTGTAAGTTTGTTTAATTTAACTAAGTAAAATAAACAATGTTGTATTTGTTCGTGGAACATTAGAAACGAGGCGATCTTAGCATTTCCTTATGAGCATTATTGCATGTGGCTGAAGGCGTTCGTAGTTTGGTTTATGCGTCTACTTTCCGGGACCGAAATATCCGCAATCGACGGCATCCGTTAGTGAAGTGCAAGCAGTTTCAGGATGGTGTAACGACTGCCAAGAAAGTTCGTACAAATACCTGGCAACTCGGTGAAGAGAAGTAATAAAATTGATAAAATATAGAGTCAGTTTTGTTTGACAATATTTTTAATTAATTTAATTTAATATAATATTTTAATTTTTATATATTTAAAAATGTAATTTTATATGAGTTTGAAATGAAATAAAAGAATAATTTTTAATTATTACCATAATGATGTTATAACGCATCATATGTTACAAATTAATATAGACGTTTAAGTAAAATTTTAACCTTAATGAATATAAATATTTAATGAATGAGTGATTTTATAAATATAATATTGTTTTAAAATAATGTCAATAAATTGTAATTCAACGTATAAATATGAATAGCACATAAATGGGATTTATTGTAGTCAGGTTCGTGTAAAGGGAAAATAAGCGAGATAAAGCGGTTCGGGATTTACTAGTGACGCACTGAGTTAGTAGTCGAAGATGGCTGACTGCCATCGGAAGTGGGAACCGGTTCTCGGCATTCCTATAAATCTTCTGACTCTCTATCCCTATGAGTTTTTTGACCTGATATAATAAACTCTATAAAATTATTCGTATCAGAACAAAGTAGGTGTAAATAATCGATTTAATACCCAGCTTAACTGACCTCGGCTGATTCAATAAATAAGCGTGGACGCAGTTAAAATTATTAAAGCGGTTAAAAATATTTCGTTACTTATTTTTTTATGCTCAAATTGTAAAATTAAAGTATATCTCGTTATAGCAATAGACACTTCAATACTTTTAAACAAAACACTACATTTGCAAAAACTAAATACAAAACATTTGTAAAAACTATCGACGTTTTGAGAAACTTTCAGTAAAAACTTCGCTTTATGAGATTAATCACAGAGCAAAGTTTGTGATGTGTTAGGCAGTGAGATCGGTGAGTCTCAGAGGCACGTGTGGCTATGATCGATCTATCACCATTGCGTGACCTATCAGCAGCCTTTGTTCCCAGCCGTGACATTCATAATAATCATATAGAAAATCATCAGATGTAAAGCAATTGTTTTTAGATAGACACATTTCTTATGCATTGCAGCTATTATATTGTTCAAAGGCCCGCCTGTAGGCTGAAGCATTGCTTGCGGCATTCTCAGGTTAGTGACAGCGAGATAAGCGAAAGAGACGAATAAATTAGTATATTTATTTCTACAATAAGTGAAAGTACCAAATGATTTCTTGACTCATTTTCTAAAGAGATATAATGTTTAAAAAATAATTTCGTTCTACACAAAACAACATGATCTGTGTGTAACAGTTACATAGATTTTGTAGGTATAATCATCGATCAATCAATCATACTTTGTGGGATACTTATTTATTCTATTTTTTGACTTAGGCTTGCAATAAATACAGATTTAAATTTCGTAAAATACACGAACGATATTTCAATCACTTAACAAGCCTTGCTTTGTACGCGGTTAAATGGAATTTAATGCAATTTTAATGTTTGTTGTGAAGCGGGAACGTAGGTAGGTATTAGTCGCGCAATAGTCGATGTGTATCTGTGGCTGTAGTTAAATACATTGTTACGTGTGCAGACAATAGACCGGCCTAGATGACCGCCCAAAATTCGTGTTACGATAACTTATATGTAGGTCACTTAGCTTACACGTAATTTTAAATAACGTAATAACATGCGCCAAATTATTTTAAAATAAATAATCGTTAACATAATTGTACTCATTATTGCTGTTATAAAATTAAAATCATGTAAAATAGTTTATGCAAAGCAGACAACGTGTGAATAGGTTAAATATGGTCAAGGTTAATATTAATATATATAGGTAAAGCTATTTTAATAAACAATATGAGACTCAATGACTTTGGCGCGTAAATTATTTTTCAACTTAGCGTGCGAAAATAAACGTATGAATGTTATTCAAGGAGATCGGTTTCGTAATCATCGTAATCATAACAAGGCTAAAATAACTAGGAATGTGATCACATTGCTATTGAATGTGTCGGAAGCTTTTCTCGAACTGGCACAATTGTTGATTACAAAAGAGCAGCAATTGAGACGTCAGAGCCGCAGGAAGTGTCCAGATTGAAACTTATGTCTGCAATCATTGGTGAAATAGTGTTTTATATATTGATTTAGAAAATAGATTTTGTTTAAAGATATACAACAAAGGTGAATAAAAATTATAAAATATTAAGGCCTTAATTAAAATATAATTTTTCATATTTACTAGATAAATAAAGTAACAACCAGTAAATGACCCACTGCTGGGCAAAGAACTCATCTCCTATTAAAGAGAATTTACATAAATGATATCGATAATGTAATATGCTCGAGCTCTTATTTTAAAATAAATTATAGTTGGTAAGCTTTATTTTATTTTAAACTACATAGCTGCTGTCGTTATATAAGAAATATATATGAAGTGTAGGTCCTAAGCTAGGGTATAAACTATCTCCAACGCGAATATCATTCAAATCCGCTGTGACATTATAGCGCGAGGAACTAACAAACATAATATACACTCACCAACTTTCACATTTAAAATAGTATTAGTTTCATTAGTTTGACAGAGACTTTCTTGTGTACTTATATAGTATGTAATGTAATTATAATTTTGTATAGACACATTGTGCTGACATTTAAAAAGAAAACTCGTACAAGTCGTACAAGCGACAGAAACAATGTTTTGGAGAAAGTTACAGAGCACATAACAATCGCTTCCGGTGGGCCTATTGTTTGCAAATGAGTCATCACAATACAGGGTTACATGAGTATGTAGTATGCATTGCAGTATGCAGATAATTGCAGTGTTTAAATAATAATACTCGTTACACAATTTTTAAATGGAAGATTTAATTATATGGATCTTTAACACGAAGCGATTACGATACAGGCACTTATGTATGAATTACACGTGTGATACATATCGCAAATTAACCTCTGCTCTATTGTTATTGGTTCTTTCGCAGATGTATCATTATTGTTGTTTCGGAATGATAAAAATTGTACGTCATGGAATGCTATGATTCATTAATTTCAAAGCTATTTGGACAGTCGTTAGTGTCATTTCAAACGGATTACTCATATTACAACAGGCAATTTTAATCAAAAGAGAATTTTATTTATCACAGCGACGTAATTGACACAATCATACATTCATGTACGGTATGTATTGTAAAATTATCATGTACTAGACATTTCTCAGTGCCACAGAAGTTTCGGTACTTAACCGATTTGTTGACGTTTATAGTTGATGCTGCGGTCCTATTGGTCGTAACTTAATACCCTAAGACAACCTATGTACCAATGAAATATTTTATTTTTATTTTGATTGAACGAAATTAATAGAGTTGTATACTATCTATTATATCGTAACTGTATAGTATATTATGTCACTTTAGAGTTTGAACATTATGGATAATGTTAAAGCTTGCAGCATTTAATTAGCGAGGTGCAATGGGGCACAAATTGGTCGACGCAGTCGCCGGTCCCGGCTCCGGTCGCGGCCCGCCCGAATCTCATTAACAGCCCAGATTGATAGCCTCTGGAAAATGCTTCAAATTATTTCACGCTACATTGATATTGAATATTAATGACGTCGGCGATATCAGACTAGTTAATAAATACCGAAGCATTCTTGATTAACACGTACACGTAAATAATAACTCATACATTCCGCGTTGTTGCAATTAAATCGGTTTAACATATCAAAGGTGAATTTTGAATTTTATGTTATAAATTATTTAAATGGGATGGAGTTTTAAATTTATTCCCCGTCAACATCTAGGAATTTGTAATGTTGCTCCTACTTAACATACACTTTCTATAATTCACATAACTCCATTTCTTGTAGCACGCGAGATGTAACATGTGTCCAAGAGTTTAAATAATGTATGGTATTTGTGAAATGTTCTATGACAGCTGAATGTATCATTCAATGGTCAAGATGTGTTTTTGCGATAGAGCCGGTTTACATTTTGCCACGTATAAACTGTGACAAGTTTCAATGATTCTAGGAATGACAACAAATGTAGTAAAAACACGTAACAATGCATAAGGTGGTATTGTACTTGTTACACAGCTATGCTAAGCATAAAGAGCAGTAACCCTTTATAAATGTATCGGAATTTAATTTAGAAGACAAGAATTTGTTACACAATCGACCATCGTCCCGTATACAATGAGGTGATTGCTTATGCATCTGACGAGTTACAACGTCTCGTCTCCTCTTACGCCACAGCCCCACACGCTGTGATAATAAAACCTAATAGTGTAAGTGTCGCAATCACAAGGAAATCGACAATTTGAATGTAATACTTTAATTTATTCAAAGGTAAACAACAAAAGATTTAGTTTAAATGTAGCTAGTCTTTGCGTTATTTGAGTTGAAATAAAAAAAAAAAGGTAAGAGATTCTCTGAAATGAAAAAAAAAGGAAAAATATTTTTTTTGTACCTTCTTATTACTCTTTTAATGACCACCACGGTAATAGACAAGGTAACATTTTTTGCTTTTAAAAATGTAATACATTATCCCATTAATATCCATCGATTGATGTTTAGAGCTTACGTGTAAGAATGTCGTTTTAGTGGATTTAATTTTTGTCATTAAATCACTGAGCTGGGACTTGTTACTCCACATTCATTTTGCAAGACTTTTTATTAGAAGTTGAGATTTCTGAGAATATTTGTCATTTCAAAATATCCATTTTTAACGTACCTACTATACTTAAAACGTATACTTAACGTTCTTATATCTTATCTTATCTTATATATCTTATCTTATATTATACTTAACGTTCGAACACGAGTAAACGTGTTTATAAATTATTATCACTACATATGCAAATTACACCCCAAGCATATACATACATATTATTTAAGAATAAAACATCACTATTGAATTATACCTATATATTGGCTCTAACATCGTTTTTAGCATTTACGTACTCAAACAAACAAACCTTCATTAAACTTATCTATACATATAAAACGGTTTGTCCTGAATGACTGATTGACTGACTGATCAATACACAGCCTAAGTCGCTGATCGTAGAAACTAAAGGATGGATGTGTTCATTATGTGACGTAAGCATCCGATAAGAAAGGGTTTTCCGAAATACCTACTACCTCTAAGGGTGTATGCGCTTCCTTGGTCCAATCTACTTCGGATAATGCATAAATAATGCATAAATGTATGGAGTCTCAAGCAAAAGCTAATTCGGTTTAAGTAAATTAGCTGTATACACATTTTATCTGCGTATGTTAAAAGATATCCATTATTATTTCAAATTATTATGCCTTAGATAAGACTTAGTACCTAAAATTCTCAGTAAGGTTATTTTCATTTATAATCATTAATTATGTACAAGTTATTAGGACGAGACATCATCAGTAAACAGGCTTAACGAAATTATAATGAACAAAATAACGGCTGTCATTTATTACCGTGAAAATAATTAGAGCGTTAGTTTCTAATATAACGGTATTGTCTTTTGGTGTTTTGTTCTAGCATAATAAGATTTTAAATACAAATCTATATGTAAAAATGTAATTTATAAGCTAGGCTCTATATTTTTTTGAATGAACATAAAGCTAATTTGATACGATTCAAATTACTTTATAAAAATTGAAATCTCTGCAGTAATGTGTTGAACGATAACCATTGAGTTCAATCGATCGTATGGTAATCGAGTCGTTAAATGGCACAGACTAACGTTGATTCGAAATGAAATTGACTCCACATAAAAACTGTGAGCACGGAGCGTGGCCGACGACTTCCCGTCTCCAAACCACTGCACAATATAAACCGTTACTTTGATATTGGGTGCACTCTCCCGCTGCACTTTCTTACGTTGCTTTCAATTAAAATATCTAAATAATTTCGAGCACGACGCTGTGGGTTCGCACGGATACACATAGGATAAAGTATAATGTTCTAAGAAATTTTGAAGTCGGTCTAGAATTTTTGAGATTATTCGTTACGTATTGCTGCGAATTGGTGATGTGTTAAGTACACTGCTTGTTCCAGGTAAAGCAGCAGAATCAAGTAAAGATTGTACAACCATTTTCTATATTATTGAAATTACAGAATCCATCAGACTAGTAGAAGTTGCTAATATGTATGATGGGTCAGGGGAAATGTAACGGTTTTTAGATAGGTAAATTGGAAATTAATGGCAAGTTTTTATTTATCCAAAACATTCTCATCTCTAGGGAAATCACAACCAGCTATCATTGTTGTGAATGCATCCAGAGTTTTCACGCACGGACGTGGCAAATGGATTCCGAATTTTCAAGGGACTCGTAAGGTCACGGCTGGCGACCGCGTTCCTTATTTAGTGACGTTTTGTGAGGAAGTCATTTATCATTGCGTAGCTCACGGTAAATCAAGGGTTTGTGACAATTTTTATACGCATTATTTTATCAATGTGTAATGACTAAAAAAATGTAGATACGTATTAAAAGGCTTCGCCAAAATAATTTATATCAGAATACCTAAATGTAGGTATAAAACAATCCATCTATTATATAATCAGTGAAATAATAGTATTTTAGATGTATTTTTCAATTCAAGTTTTCAATTTTGGAAACCATTTAATATGATATGCCATATTACGCCTAAAAATTGTCACGGTGAAAGAAAAATCATCAATCAGAGAACGGATATAAAAGAAAAGATTCCTTTGTGTAGGAACACTATTCTACGCCAAACTATAGGAGTGATTGATTACTCTTTTCTGATGTTTGATAGTGAAATTATTGTTAACGTCAAAAATAGGAGGTTATTTTCAGAAATTTTCAAATGTAGGTCGGTACTCGAATTATTTGTTATTGTAGTTTGAGGAAAATATACCTACGTAAATTGAAACTTTGCAAATTTTTATTGAATGGGCACTCTTAACTGTTTTGTTTATCAAAAGTCAACGGCGATACTGTTTGCGTAACATAATCAATGCTATACGTGTAAGTGTGCCAAAGATCTTACGAAATGTGAATAGAATAAATTATAATAATTACAGACCCTGTAACGGGTCTTAGTCCAATATTTTATTGTCCGTCCATATTTGTAATTCATAAGTGGATGTTGTTCAGAGAACTAGCGTCCAATACCGCTTATTTATTTAAGTGACGTTTGTTTGAGTTAAACTCTAAGTTTATCCAGTTGTCTCATGTAGTTACTCGTGTATTTGCGTTTCATAAAAGATGTCTTTTTTTTCAACTGAATACAATCACTTATATAATTCTATTACCAGTAACAGCTTTGTTTCCATTCCAGCTTCATTGAATTATATTACACGAGAAAGTAAAGGGAATAAAAAATGGTTCGCAAAATAAATGATGGGCTAAGGCCAGTTCGCCAAAGCATTCAGCTTCCTAAAGACCGTGTCATTTGTTACCGAGAACGCATCCGCGCCTTTTCCCGCCAATTCCCCTGATTTCTTCGTTTTATAAAGGTAGGCTGTTGGTACACTGAATAATAATCGCTTTAATATAAACAAACAGTCCGCTATAACTTCGCACAGAATAAAAAAGTTATAAAAAGTATGTGTACTTTAAATATCGCCTATGTTTATCTGGGATTATGTAGCATTCTAAAGGTGAAAGAATTATTAGAAGTTTTAAATCGGTCTATTAGTTTTTGAGTTTATTCATCACATACACACTTACATTCACACAAATGTTTCCTCTATATAGTAATAGTACACGTAGAACGGAAAGATCCAAATCCATGTCATATAAAACGTAAAGACAGCTTATCCTTTAATGCACGTTTTCGCAATTTCCCATCATAGTCATAGTTTATGAAAGCTTTGTTTTTTCGCTTTATTTATATCCACATATTAAAAATCTCGTGCACTTTTTTTTTCTACATATTGTAATTTTATTTCAAGCTATGTTCTAGATAAGTATCTTATGGTATGAACAATCAATCTGTTAACGGAAGTTGGATATACACGTTATAGATTATTACGCTTCGTGGAAAGCCAGCTTTCCATTGGTCTCCCAGCCGACCGCAGCGACCATTACTCAATGTAGAATTTACTTTTCACGGGATATCAAGATCGCTGTGATCAGTCAACCGATAGATAGGACGATCTTCGTTAATCTCTACTAAACAGATTTTTACGTAAGCACATTTCCAGATAGTGAAACTATTGTTAATTTTAATATTTAGTTCGTGTAAACCAGTGTTCGTATGTTTCTTAGTATTGACCTAAATAAAAAGGCTTACTTAATTTTTTTCTAAGAAAAGATAATTAACTAATTAGCATAACCTTATTATGTACTGATAACATTTAAAAAAGCTCGATTTTAGCCTATGTATAATCTGTGAACCGAAACCTGTGTCTAGTATAATGGATTCTAGAATTTTCTAACACAAACAAACACACCACGACTAAAATGTAATGTAATACGAGGCATCAAACGGCTTTTGACATGTAGCAGCGCTCTATTTTCGTTTACTTAATCTCCGTAAGCTTTAGCCGCCGAGCGCGTGAGCCTGCGGCCGGCGACGTGAATGGCGTGGCGATGGCACACTCGGCGAATGAAGAAGCCACCACTCCGTTTGCATCATAACCGCTTTTGCATAACACTCTATTGCAGCTGAATGTCAACTTCGGGGCCACGGCCTCTTTAGAGCTCTATTCAAATCATCAGTTAAATTGTCAGCTCTAAGAACTTTAGCTAAGATTGAAACATGAAACAAGTCGTTAATGCTTGTTGTTCGCTATGTATTCTCATTTTGATATTACAAGCAACTATTAAGCTAATTATGTATTTCGTAGCGGTAACATTTTATCGTGAACTGAATAATGCAACTGTTTTCAACACGTATTAATTGTTTCAATGTGAATCAATGGAATTGCAAATAACTATCTATGAACAATCAGAGTGATGTACTGTCGGTGAATCACGGTAAAACTGAGTCAGAGACAGCGTTAAAAGATGGTCTCAGAATAGCCATAACCTTGACAGTCGAGAACTGCCTATAGTGCTTCTGAATTGAATCTATCTTTAAAATATTTGATATACCTACACGCCGACTAAAAGTTTTCTTAAAATTAACGCAGTGAATATTTTTGATTTATTACCGTTTTTGTAAAACCGATAGCGGAAAAGAGTAGTCACCTAGGTACAGTGACTGATTTAGCGCTCAGATATTTGAGCTTGAAATATTACTCGATAGATACTGGATTTAGATAGAGCGTCGCAGAACCAAATATATGATGTTATAAAAATAATGTATTATTGGGATCCAGCTTGTTAAAATATTATTACTCTTCAATTTCAAACTAGGATAAATAGTTTAATAGGTACAATTTTAACTAATTTAATGTGTCGAACGCACGCTGTGAGTTTTATCGAACGTGTGGTGACGACAAATATGGGGCTCAATCGCTATCAATACTCACGTTTCGAGGGCTTAGGTCGTGGCGATCCTGTCGAATAAAGATAGATGGGTCCAGGAGTGCGGGTTAGAGGGGTATAGAAATGCGGGAAGAGCTATAGGGGCAATGGGCTAATTGGATGTCAACGATGAGTCCGGTTCGACGAGTGTTCTCTAGTGCAGAGTGCAGAGATCACACGAATAATTTGATCGATACGCTGACGTAACGACGTTATTTACAAGCAAACGAAATGTGTAAAACAATGACGCTTGATTGACTAGGTAGGTTGAGAAAACGAGTTAGGCATTGACAGCAAACGACTTTTAATTGATAGGTAGGCGGGCTATACTGTCAATGGAAAGTTAAGGACAAGCTTCGATAAGCTGCATCCCACGGTTGTGTCAATTGCAATAGTAGATTCTATCAGTAGTATTTATTAATTGTAAATATAGAATATCAAAACTTGTTTTAACTCGTTTAATATATGTGTTTTATTATTTCCGTTTTATTCAATTAATTACAATTTAATTCCATTTATCTATTATATCAACTTGCATTTATGTTTTAACTTTGAGCAAAGTTAATTGTACAGAACATTTTGTTCTATTTAATATTAATTAAAGTAATTTTAACAATTCATTATGTAGTTCAGGGATTAATTTTAACGTTCAAAAATTAAATATAAAAATTATTTTATAACAGGCAATATGAAGGTTTTCAATTATATATTGGGTGGCACTTTAATTATAAAATTACACATAAATATTAACTATATTTATGTGTAATTTTATAATTAACTTACTGCGATATTAACTTACGTCACTTAGGTACATAGTATTTTATAATATATCTACTTTGTATTCATTAGTGCCTTTGTGATAAAAGAAAAAGCATAGCTACATAAAACCGAACAGATACATTGAGTGAGGAGTGCTTTGAGCAGCCGAGACAAAGTAATTAACCAATTACATTAGACAGTTAGACACTAAGAGATGAGATACCACATGCGACAAGCATCTATTTTTAATGGACACCTAACGTACTAAGATATTAACATCAATATTTTTAAAAACATTTCAATGAAATAGTCTCTATTGTATAAGAAAGATCAATTTAAAGATCTTTACTTTCATAATGTCGTGGCATTTGAAAAGGATGGCAAATGAAAGGTATTGAATAAAGCTCATCCTAGCTAACGATGCGCATGATTTCCTTGACATTTTCTTACAATGTCTGTACGTACTCGGGCTAGAGAAGTAGTGTTACAACCACAAAATACGGATGGGGAAAATATCATTGTACCGTAACGTAACAACTTAGGATATAGGTATAATGTTCAGAGAAATGAGTTTGTGGTTTTAGACAAAACCGTTATGTTGTCAGTTATATTTTTTATAACAATAGTTAACGGACTTTACACGTGTAGTATATATTAATAATCAACAGGTTATGTAACGATACAATTAGGTATGTACAATTGTACAAACAGTCATACACGTCTAGCAACAAAGTTATTATTTAAATGCTTTGAAATATTTAGGTGTTAGTAATATTGATTTTTGTTTGAGACGATAAATGATTTATTTAGGACCTTTTGTAACAATTTATTATCACTGTTATTAAGTTACAATTAGTATCAACTTTAAAAACGAGTTTTAATACTGTGATAATTTTATTATTGGATACGAATGGAATAAAAATGACCATGAATAAATTATTCGTAATAGTCAATCGGCTTTTTTGTGAAACTGGTCAATAGCAGAATGTTTTTCGTAATAAATTTTAGATTTGGACTGGAGTCGTGACCTGAACGAGAGAAACTGCAAATTTCCATAATCAATAACTATTACAAATAACAAAGACGGATAATTTCTTTGCAAAGCCTGTTTAAAAGCTATGATTTTTTTTAATAAATTGCAATACACAAAAAATATGTGAAAAGGTCGTCAGTGTTGGGTTGTTATTTAAAATAAACATAAACACGTACCGTGTTTATGTTGATTAAAATATGTGAAACAAAAGGGTTTTTATGGTATTCACAAAAAATTAAACACGTTTAAGCACGTATTTTAAAAATACGACAACAAAGCATTCATAAACTCGCAAACCTTGGCATTACGTAACAAAATATTTAGAGGGAATTGCGAAAAATTCCAGTCGTGTAAAGTCCAGGACAAATTGTTGGTGAGGTCGCGGCGGACGAAGGATCCGGCGGATTGTTATTGATGTTCCGAGGAGTTGCGGACTATCAGATAGTTTCATTACGACCGATCATGCGTGCCGGGTACGCTCGACTTAAGCCGGAAAAATCATGATATACAGCCGTACGATGGGAATTATATGTCGGTTTTCACACCCGAGCTCAGCCTGTAATTCTATTCTTAGGTTTTATTTCTTTGAAATCGTAAACCTTGAGAAACTTTCTAGATTTATGAGTTATTTATACTAAAAAAAGTAAAAATATGGTAGACTCAACTATAACGACCTGTCGGTTTTGCCGTTCGATACAGATAATTAGATTTTTTCATCGATGGTTAAGTAGGTACGATATTTAGCATAATATCTAGGTACTATCGAGCATAATATATATTTTTTATTTTAATTTAACTACTTTGCAATTATGTCATTTTTTAAATAGGTAGTACCTACCTACCAGTCCATGTTCACTTAAGCGAACAGTTAATTGTAATACATATTACATTTGTAGTTTTTTTTTTATAAGTATCTATTATAAGTATCTTAAGCAAAATAAAATAACTACTCACAATCTGTTGCTCTCTGTTATTAATTAAAAAAGGGACGCTAAGTAATTTAAAGGGTTTTAATAAAACCCAAATAAGAAGACTATTTTTCGTACCTCAGTTATTAGCGAAGACAACTGTTCATGTTAGTAATTAAACGAAGTATTTGCCTTTTACGGAAAGCACAAACGGTGTTCGAGACCAGTTTAGAAATTAGACAAATTTATAAAACAGGAAACAGAAACAGGTCTCTTTTAAGACCAATTATGACCATTATCGTTCCAATCTTTCCAGTTATCTAAACATTTAAGGCAAATACAAATGGAATTATGAAGCTATAAAAATAAATAGGACATATATGTATATACAGTATATAATATATAATCAGTATATAATCAATAATGTGTACACATTATTGATTATATTTTTTATCTGAGATTAATTATGGTCTAATAAAAAATAAATGATTCTATTCATCTGGTAACTGGATGAATAACATTTTATTATTATTCGTCTGGCCATTAATTAATGTTTAAAACCTGTTTTTAATTAGGTATTTTAATATTATATTTCATAATGTTTTCTTTTTAATATTAAATATTATTTTTAATATTTTAGTGCAATAAAGAATATAATAATGATAACACCTTTTTTTCAAAAGTGACTATTATTTATGTTAACATT
>DVXP01000020.1:0-38916 GCA_018235645.1 Junonia grisea | reverse complement strand
GAAGATCAAAACAGGAATAAAATTAAGAAAATATATCTCTTGAGTGTTTACAGGTTATGTTATAACTACCTACTATTTATTGTGACTAAATATTTTAAAAGTAGGTTTTGAAAATTATTATTTATTAATAATTTTTATAATGATTTATTTTCTTGAATAGACGATAGACAAGACATACGTAAAGATTATGTATCGGGCACGCGATATAGTGAATTGCGTGGAGACTTGCGTGTCAGATGATACTCTGAAACAACTATTGCCACATCTGATAGAACAACTCGAGGCTTGTCAAAAATCCCTCACCGGGTATTTGGAGACCAAACGCCTCATCTTTCCGAGATTCTTCTTTGTATCGGATCCGGTGCTTTTAGAAATTCTTGGACAAGCGTCCAATCCTCATTCTATTCAGGTAATACTTTAGTATTCTAATTTGAGTTTTAATTGTTCTTTTTATCACAATTTTCTCTATCTTTTATTAAACATTTTAGCCGCATTTGCCAAGCATATTCGATGCAATGTACACGGTCGATTTCGACGATAAAGACAGAATAATAAATATGAATTCTGACAATGGAGAGACGATTCCGTTGGATCGACCAGTTAATTGTATTGGAGGTGTTGAGGTGTGAAATACATTATTTTTAAATTCTTTTTTTATTTATTAAATTCATATTTGTACTATTTCTATTTTGATCTTTTTTTATCTGAGTTTGATTCCTCATTTCTTGTATCTATATTTCGAATTTTGGTGAGCGAAATCATTTTATAAAAAAAAATACATTGTCTGAAAAACCTTTACGACTTACAATAAAACATTTACGTTTAAGTGATTTGATCAGAATACCTACGATTTCAACGTCACGCAAGCTGTCATCGATAATGACTATTTCATTCATCAAAACGGAAACCTCATGGGTTTACTGCTTCCTCACATAATATTTTCCGTTTTTCTCAGATATGGCTTAATACTTTATTGGACACAATGAAAGATACTGTCAGAAATATAATTGCCAACATTGCTCAGACAATGGCAGGTGATCCAGAATTTGAATTCTTAGTCGGATTTTGGAATTTCCCTGGACAGGTTATTTTTTTGTTATTTTTATTTACCAAAATCGAAATTAAATAATATATTTGATATTTTATAATTATGATGGTGCTTTAGGCAAGTTTGTTGGGTATGCAAATATTGTGGACAAGTGATGCAGAGTACGCGTTGAAGAAAGCAAGAGTTGATCGCTTTATCATGAGGCTGACTAATCAAAAGAATTTGGATTTGTTGAACGGACTGATCGACCAAACTGTGAAGGATTTGGTCCCTCTGGATCGTACTAGAGTTGAAACTATGATTACCATCCACGTGCATCAAAGGTATTAAAATAAAGTAGTAATTAATTATCAGGTAATTATTATTTGGTAATGTTTAAATAACATAAGCCGGCTCCTCGTATTTTGTAGATAAAGGTAGGTGAGAGAATGTTTATCGAAATAAAAGTTTAAGTTAAACATTGTTGTATTATATGTATTCTACAGAATATTCTAAGAATGTTCGCTTGCTTAATGTAAACGGCGCTAGAGCGCGAACAGTTGCTTAGAGCATTCTTGCGTGTTCGGACTTAATTACGCCCCTAAGCGGTCTCTTCAAAGAGCGCGTTCTTGTATTCTAGCTCTTATTCTTGCTATAGCTCTTATTCTTGCTATAGCTCTTATCCTTGCTATAGCTCTTGTTCTTACTTTACTTCTTTGGTCGTTTGATGTAAACGCTGAATACGAGTTATCGTTTACACGAAAAGATCACGAAATAACGCTTCAGGTTAAAGCTTTATGTTCGTTCAGTCTAAATGCATCCTTATAATCATTTTAGAGACATTTTCGATGATCTGGTGAAAATGAGAATTAAAACGCCAGCAGATTTCGAGTGGCAGAAGCAAGCTCGTTTTTATTATTTTGAAGAGAGCGATGATTGCGTAGTATCAATTACTGATGTAGATTTTGTGTACCAGGTAAATGTTTATTGTAAGCCTAATATAGAACTTGCTTTAATATCATGCTCAGTGTTTTTTACCTAAAGCAACAGTTATAGTCATCATAATCATAAACTGCGCGGAACCGCGGGCAAAACTTATCAAAATTAGCGTAGAGACTAAAGTATTAGCGTAATATTTCACTCGACTTTTTATCATCATCATTAGAACGAGTACTTGGGTATAACGGAGCGTCTCGTTATTACTCCACTGACGGATCGATGCTACATCACGCTGTCCCAAGCAATAGGCATGAGTATGGGCGGAGCTCCCGCAGGCCCGGCCGGTACTGGCAAGACGGAGACCACCAAGGACATGGCGAGGACTCTAGGCAAACTGGTCATTGTGTTCAATTGCTCTGATCAGATGGACTTTAGAGGTATGTAGAAAGCTATTTTTGGGTGTTAGCTTTGTTTTATGACAGGGTAGATTGGGTATGATGGTGATAATTACGCTATCTCAAGCGATTGATCTGATACCGGACTGGTACGTGCAACATGGAGATCACTGAGAACATGGCGAGGGCGAGGATTGTATTTGTTTGCTCTGATCAGATGGACTTTAGATATTAGAGGTGTGTTGTGAGGAAACATAGTTTGTGTTATTTGGGATTTGTATTTCCGTACCATATGATTTGTGAGTACAACTTTACTTCTTCGATATATAACTTTATTAGCCAATTACATTGTGATATCGAACGCGTGATGGTATACAATAAAGCTTAATAAAAGAACTCTCGAGTGAAAAAATAAGTTATCGAATTGTTCTTATGATTTTGATATGAGCTCGTTACAACAAACTTGTGGTAGTGGTTCAGGCATCCTGGCGTTAAATAGTGTAGGGTGAATATATATTGTCCTCATATTCTGTTCCAGGCTTGGGTCGTATATACAAGGGACTGGCTCAATCTGGCACATGGGGCTGTTTCGACGAATTCAACCGCATTGAGTTGCCCGTTCTTTCAGTAGCGGCTCAACAGATTTATATTTGTCTGACAGCACGAAGACAG
Organism: Junonia grisea; assembly: GCA_018235645.1. Taxonomy (NCBI): domain Eukaryota; kingdom Metazoa; phylum Arthropoda; class Insecta; order Lepidoptera; family Nymphalidae; genus Junonia; species Junonia grisea. The sequence continues at coordinate 35,883 of DVXP01000020.1, read as the reverse complement.
AAGAAAGATTTCTTTATTTTCAGGTGCAGCCTAAAAAGATATTTATTTTATGTAGCTTTTAATTTTTTCGCAGTTGCTTTCAAAATTATTTACATATATCGTATATTTTTTTATTTAGCGATGGTGATACAGTGAGTTTGAATCCAGAGTTTGCGTTTATCATCACAATGAACCCTGGTTATGCTGGAAGACAGGAATTACCTGAAAATTTGAAGATTCAGTTCCGCTCTGTGGCCATGATGGTACCCGATAGGCAGATTATTATCAGGGTGAAGTTGGCCAGCTGCGGTTTTAAAGACAACATTTTACTGGGTAACTTTCATTATTAACAAGATAATTTGGAAAACTTTAATAAAAACTACTACATAATATTTGTTTAGACCATTTTATCGAGCACAAAAAAATATTTCTGCTATGAATGGCCAGAGTTAGATACCTCGCCTGATTCAAGACTATATTTCCGTGTCAAGTAATGGTTATGCATGTATGACGATCTCAGTTTTATAAGCATTTTTATAAACAAATAAAATTACAATATAATAACAACGATGTCCTAAACAGACAAACAGATATAGAGTTTGACTGAAAAACCTTAAATCCAGTTTCAAAACGAAGGTTGTTTCTTTTGGTTAGGGAGTTAAAAATAAAACTATTTATTTTTATGTGTATCATAATAATTATGTACTTAAACATTTTTCAGCCCGTAAGTTCTTTACATTATACAAACTTTGTGAAGAACAGTTGTCGAAACAAGTACATTACGACTTTGGGCTTCGTAACATTTTGTCTGTATTGAGGACAATGGGCTCTCAGAAACGAGCAAACCCAGAAAGCACAGAAGAAAATATTATGATGAGAGTCTTGAAGTAAGCGACTTTATTTTGTCCCTTATAATATAGAAACTTATGGTGTTATGTAATACTTTGTAATAAAATGTTTTTAGAGAAATGAATGTATCAAAACTAGTGGATGAAGATGAACCATTATTCGTATCTCTTATTGAAGATTTATTCCCTGGTATAAAGCTCAGCCAGACGTCACACAAGTGAGTTATCACATTAAAAATATTTCGTTATTTCTGAACAAACAAGCACTAAACAAAGATATTTTCTAGAGAAATGCAGCGCGCTATTGGTATAGTAACTGAGCGAACGGGCTTAGTTAACCATCCGGAATGGAACTTGAAGATTATTCAATTGTATGAAACATCGCTAGTGCGTCACGGATTGATGACAATGGGACCAACTGGGTCTGGAAAAACTACATGTATCCATACGTTAATGGCCGCTCTAACAGAAGTTGGCAAACCTCATAGAGAAATGAGGATGAACCCTAAAGTAATGATTCTATCATCAAAAGATTTATTAATATTGTTTTCATTTTATCTTTTAAAGCTAATTGTGAATTTTTATTAGGCAATAACAGCACCGCAAATGTTTGGTCGTTTAGATGTAGCAACGAATGATTGGACAGATGGTATATTCTCCACATTGTGGCGAAGAGCTTTAAAAGTCAAGAAAACAGACACGACTTGGATTGTTTTAGGCAAGAATTATTCGAATGATTGCTTTATTTATTTATATATTACATAGCTTAAATTAAGATTTAAGAATTCGCCTCATTTGGGTAACGCTTTTAAAGTGCTTTATTGGTTCATAATATTGGGAGAAGTGAGCCTTAATTTAAACATCTAATTACCGATTTATTCAATAGACGGCCCAGTAGATGCTGTTTGGATAGAAAATTTGAACTCAGTGTTAGATGACAATAAGACGTTGACACTCGCAAATGGCGATCGTATTTCAATGGCGCAGAATAGCAAGCTGGTGTTCGAACCGGATAATGTAGACAACGCGTCGCCTGCTACCGTAAGCCGAATGGGCATGGTCTTCTTATCTTCATCGGTACTTAAGTGGCAGCCTATCTTGGAAGTGAGTATGTTTTGGAACTTTATAAATCGTGACCTTGTTGATTTTTATAAGAATTAATCAAAGATACTTAAGTTTATCAGCTAGCTTACAGAAATTTAGAAATATAAAATATTTAAGATTATTAAAAATGTTTTTATTAATTTAAAGGGATGGCTCAAAACTAGACCGCAGAAAGAGGCAGATGTCTTTAGAACTGCTTTTAATAAAGTGTATGACGAAGTGCACTCCTTTGTGCAACAGAAACTGCCAGCCAAAATGAAATTGCTGGAGGCTATTTACATCAGGTTTGTAAAAACAAACAAAATGTGCTGAAGAAAATAACGTAAGAAAGTGACGTATTATTTTCTTTTCAGGCAATGCATTGACGTCTTAATGGGGTTATTGCAGATAGAAATTCCTGGAGGCAGTAAGTTATTTATCAATGCTTTTTTAAGGCTAACTTGTTAGATTTATAAATAATTGTGATATTTTTGTGTGCCTTAGAATTGCACACAGACCGTCATTTAGAACGGTTATTCGTGTTTTCGATGATGTGGTCCCTGGGCACGGCTCTGGAGTTGGACGCTCGTTTCCGTATGGCGGAGTTTATGACGAAACTACCAGTTCGTATGGACTGGCCTGGCGCTCGGTCGAAGGAATGGGTTATGCCTTTCGAATACATGGTTAACGAAGTTGGACAATGGCAGCATTGGTAATACATCTGCATATTGTTTTTAGAATATCGATAAATATCAATGCCAAAAATGAGACACCTTCCAACTCTTAGAACTTTGTAACTTGTGAAAGTTTTCTTAAGTGAATAATGTCACACTGAAAATAAAAAGGATTAAATTAAATCCAGGTCTGAAAGCGTTGAAGACTTCTATTACCCACCAGACAGCGTACCCGAATACGCTTCAATATTGGTTCCCAACATAGATAATGTTTGTATATCGTTCCTAATTGATACGATCGCGAAACAAAACAAGGCAGTTCTATTGATCGGCGAACAAGGCACCGCAAAAACTGTGATGCTCAAGAGTTACATGGCGAAGTATGATAATGAGGTCAAACTGTTCAAGATGATTAACTTTTCGTCTGCTACCACTCCTAACATGTTCCAGGTATTTCAAAGAAAATATTATTTTTGTATTTCATGTCAGTGGTTTTTTTAGTGGAAAGATTACCGTTGAATTTTCAAGTGCTAAATCATGTTTGAGTTATGTTTGAATCTTTCACGGCAAAACGGCTGAGCCGATTTTGCTGAATGTTGAAATGATGACGGCTTATACCCTGGTTTAGGATATAGGCTAAATTTTATCTCGAAAAGCTTTCACGGAAATTATATACAATCACCATATGCGCGTTAGAAGACTTGGGTAAAATCTAAAATTTTCATTTTTCAATTCTGTCTAAGAGTTTAAACATATTGTAATTAAAGCTAAATTATTATAATTTAACTCATCCATAGAGAATAATCGAGTCGTATGTTGAAAAAAGAGTGGGGATGACTTATGGACCACCCAGTGGAAGATCTATGACAGTTTTCGTAGACGATATCAATATGCCCGTAGTCAACGAATGGGGAGACCAGGTATAGCTTTTCATCGTCATTTTAATAATTATTATCAACCTTTATAGGATATTGAACTGTAGTCATACAATTTCAATTTTCGTATTACCTATATGAATCTTTATGCATATTTATGGGCATCATACTTTATATATAAAAATGAATGTGGATTATAGGTTACAAATGAAATAGTGCGTCAAATGATGGAATGTGGAGGTTTTTACTCGTTGGACAAACCAGGCGATTTTATAATTATTGCTGATATACAAATGTTCGGAGCCATGATTCATCCTGGTTAGTTAAAATTTGTATCCGATGTTTTAATATGTCAAACTGATCTGAATGGTTTTCCCACACAATCTAATTATGTCACAGGTGGCGGACGGAATGATATACCACCTCGATTAAAACGTCAATTTAACATATTTAACTGTACCTTACCAAGTAACGTTTCAATGGATAAAATCTTTGGTTAGTGAATGTTAATTTTTAGTAACTGTAAACAGAGATACTTTATCTTTACGTATTAGTTTGCTATTTCATTTTAATGAAGTCATTATCATACTTAGAATTTTCTCATACTCAGATAAAAACTATATGAAAAATAGTAGAAAATAACATTTATAATAATTTTTCCTAGAAACCATAAGCGCTGGTTACTTTTGCAAGACGCGCTTTGATAAGAAGATAGTCGATTTTATGCCGAGGCTGGTTTCTGTCACACGAGTAATATGGCAACAGACAAAAGTATAAATAAACTGAATATTTTTGAATATTGGCATAAAAGTATATAACAAATCACTATAACATATATAAAACTATTTAGGTTAAAATGTTACCAACTCCGGCCAAGTTTCACTACGTGTTTAATCTTCGAGATCTATCGAGAATTTGGGAAGGCATTCTTACCATCAAACGGGAGGAATTACAATCCATCAAAACGGCGCTAAAATTGTGGTTCCACGAATGTTTGAGAGTAATTTCTGATAGGTAACGATTAAATCCTTTTTTAAAACGGAAAAATATTTATTGTAATTTTGACATGTACAGGTACAAAAAGTGTTCTGTGCATGGATTAGAAAAAAAAAATCTGTAAAATGCTCAAAAGATCTAGAGCTCTCGATAGTTATTTCTTGTATGGAGACAATTAAGAAAATAGATACCATGTTTTTCAATATTCATTATGAAAAAAATTAGGTTCACAACATTCGATGATAAGGATTGGTTCGTGGCGAACTTTTGGAAGACTGCTACTCAAGAGTTACCGGATGTGGTCAGTGAATTCCCTGAAGAGGAGACGTTCTTCGTCAACTTCCTCAGGGAACCCGTCGAGCCCACGGGAGATGAGGAGGAGGACTTTAGTACTGACGCTCCTAAAATATATGAAGAATTGCCTTCGTTAGTCTATTATTATAAACAGTTTGAACGTATGTAAGGAATAAACTCATAAACTAATTGACCGATTTTGAAAATTTTTTCACCATTAGAATGATACGATATCCCTGATTACTATTAGCTATATTTTAAGTTCATTTATCCATTTCCAAACTTTGTTTGATCCTTTGTTAAGGCAGGGTATTGCTAGTATACCTACTATAAACGTGATATTAGTATTTTCAGGTGAGAATAACATTTCTAAGTTTTGCAATTTTTAAATAATATTTTAGATGGGATTTCGTACTAATGAAACTAGGCCAATTCCAAGATCAATTTAATGAGCAAATCAGGGGAGCTCATTTAGATTTGGTGTTCTTCCACGATGCGATGGTTCACTTGTTTATTATATCGAGAATCATAAATACAGCGCGGTGAGAATTTTATTTTGCTGTTCTACTAAAATCACTAACAAAATCTTGGTACAATATTTCATTGTTCTTATTTATTTTTCAGTGGAAATGCCTTGCTCGTGGGTGTCGGTGGTTCTGGCAAGCAAAGCTTAACAAAGTTGGCTACTTTCATTGCCAATTTTTCATTTTATCAAATTACATTAACCAGGTTTGCTACATATTTTACAATACAATATCTATAATAATATCTACTTTAACTGTCTATTTGGATTAATTTATGGTTCCATATTTTTCCATGCGGTATGTCACCCATATTATTCAGGCTATTCAGGTTTATTACTCTTGTTAAAGGGCATACAACGTAAATAATTTTATGGACGATATAAAAATTTTGTACCGAATGGCTGGTCTCCAGGGACAAGGCGTGTCGTTCATATTTACGGATAATGACATTAAAGACGAACAGTTTCTTGAATTTCTGAATAATATTTTGAGTTCTGGTGAAATTGCCAACCTTTTCCCTAAGGATGAAATGGGTAAAATAATCATCTGTATAACTGTAATTTATCCACGTTAATAATGTTGATACCATTATTAACTCAGAAATGTCAGTCATAAAAGTCATTGTAAAATACGAATCCATGTTTTATTTCGCTTTATAATTATCAATTCATATTTTTTAGTTTATTAAGCCTGTTAATTTATTCCATGTATTTTATATGAATCACAAAAGTTAATTATTTGTTGTGTGTATTTTATAGACGAGATACTTAACGAGCTAATGCCGATCATGAAGAAATATGCTCCGAAGAGAATTCCAGTGCCAGACGTATTGTATGAGTACTTTATTATGCGGTCAAGAGCAAATCTACACGTTGTTTTGTGTTTCTCGCCGGTAGATGACTATTAATACTACTAAGGGTGTATTTTACATTATCCAAAAAAGTCCTAAGTCTGCTAAGTCACCCAATCACAACCTTATTTAAAAATTGATCTGTTTATTTTATATTTATTATTTTATTTATCCGTTATATTTGAACATTGTGAAGCAGGCCTTAATAATAGTATTTTGTACTGAATCAATGATTATTTATTTTCATTTATTTTATTTCAATAGGTCGGTGAAAAATTCAGAAGCAGGGCATTGAAATTCCCCGGTCTAATATCTGGCTCAACCATGGATTGGTTCCAAAAATGGCCGAGAGAGGCATTGATTGAAGTCGCTCACCATTTCCTTTGGGATTTTAATGTTACTATTTTTATGTTTTATATATTTTTTTGGTTGTTATAATGAACGTTCTTTGACGTTGAGTGTAGTCGAAATCATACGAATGATTTAGAGAACTTTAGAATTTCTATGATTACAAATTGAATAGGTTCTTTTTGAATGAACAAATTGAATAGGTGGTGTGCTCAACTGAAACAAAACAGCAATTAATAGAGATAATGGGAATGGTACAAGATAATGTGGCAGATACATGCACAATGTACTATGAAAGATTTAGACGACAGACACATGTCACTCCTAAGTCTTACCTATCCTTCCTCGAAGGATACAAGGTGTTGTATAAGGAGAAGCATCTACAGATAGCTGAATTGGCTAGAAGGTTTGTTATCAGATTATTATGGATAAAAATATATTCAATTTATTTGAATTTAAATTTTAATATCTCTTAAATATTTAATAGAATGACAACGGGATTAGACAAATTGGTAGAAGCGGCAGCCAGTGTAGATGAGCTTAAAAAAGAGCTTGAAATAAAAGAAATGGAAATAAAGGAAGCAACCGCAAAAGCGGAAGAAGTAATGTATTTTGTTTTTTTTTAGTTTTTATATTGTCCATAAAAGATCTAAAGACTTTCGACGCTAAGAGTATTTCTCCAGGTACTATCCGAAATGCTCAATACACAATTCACAAAATTGAGAAGGGAACGAAATTACAACGAATGTTTATTATGCACGTCTCTATTTCCAGCTTTCGTAATAATATATCGCCATGTCCTCTTTTGAAATTAACAACCCATACTTGACAACCAGCGAAACATGTCTACAACATAACATTAACAGTATATCAAATTGTTCCGGATTATTAGGTACTAGCCGCTGTAGCGGAGTCGGCAGCTGCAGCAGAAGTGGTGAAAGCAGAAGTTTTAGCAGTCAAAGACCGTGCAGTTAAACTTGTGAGTGTGATTGCTGCGGAGACTGCCGTCGCTGAAGAAAAGCTTGCCGCTGCTAAACCTGCCTTGGATGCGGCTGAGGCAGCTTTACAGGTAATTTTTAGATACACTGTCTAGACTTAGACCTAGATCTTAATAATATGTCCATGGGTCATTGTTTCCTAAAATAAATAAATTCTTCTATCTACGATACTATTGTGATCCGGATAATGTTCGATTTATCAAATATTGTTACGATTGTCCCATTGCTGGGCTAAGACTTCTTCTCCTATTTAGGAAAAGGTTGTGAAGCTTAATTCACCACGCTATTCCACAGCGGGTAGTCGGAGTTGTTGGCATGTCGTCTAAAATTGAGGATCTTTGTAGTTATTGATACGTTTTACTTCGCAGGTTATGTGTTTTGTTAATCTTTAAAATTATAGAACGTGTATGGTTTCAGACTATAAACGCAGCAGATATAGCAACTGTTCGAAAACTGGGCAAACCGCCGTACCTTATTACTTTGATCATGGATGCTGTCATACTTCTATTTAGAAAGCGTATTGATCCTATCAAGCCTGATCCGGAAAAACAGTTTCTGACTGCATCATGGGCGGAGTCCTTGAAAGTGAGTTATTAAGGAAAATTCATAAGGTTTATTTTAATCCTTCAAAAAATGCTTATTACATCCTATGATTGTAGGTTATGGCAGATGCTAGATTTTTGAACAATTTAAAATTCTATCCAAAAGATGAAATAAATGCCGAAATGGTGGATTTACTGCAGCCTTATTTCAATTTCAGGTATTTTTATATAATTGCTACTGTATTAATACATACGTTTATGATTCAATGCATCATAAGGGCCTAAAATACTTAAATAAAAGATTATTTTCAGTCAGTATACATTCGAAGCTGCTAAAATAGCTTGCGGTAATGTCGCTGGCTTAATTTCGTGGACCATTGCGATGGCACAATTTTACGCGGTGAACAAGGACGTGCTGCCATTGAAAGCCAATCTAGCTATAATGCAGGGCAAATATCAGGCAGCCAAGAGAGAACTTGAAGCTGCTGAAGCATTATTAGAAGCAAAAGAGGTAAGTGAATTAAAATGAAAAACTGTAGATAATAGTGATGTACCTAAATCTAAACGATACAAAAATAATTGATGCAATTGGTCTTGTTTGAGAATTATAAAAAAAACAAAAAAAAAACGAAATCCTTTGATCTCCAACTTCCTTTGTTAATTAGACAAACCGATGGATTCAAAAGTTGGAAAACATACGGGCTGGGCAGAAGTCTAATAATAATATATTCTTTTTCAAAATACTATCGCTAATTTCGTAATATTATCGATAATAGCGAGAGCTGGGCGAAGTGCAGCGTCAGTTCGAAGAAGCGATGTCGCTAAAGCAGGCAGTACTAGATGATGCTGCGAAATGCCAGCAGAAAATGGACGCTGCAACTGCTCTTATTAACGGCCTTAGCGGTGAACGTATTCGATGGACTGAACAGTCTGCACTGTTTAAGTCTGAGATTGAAAGGCTTGTTGGTGATATCTTGTTACTCACTGGGTATGTGCTGGCAAAATTTAAATCTTAAAAATATTGTTTCATCTAAGCCAAAATTAATTCTGGAGACTGATCTTCAAATAGTGTTATATGTTCTTTTATGGAGTTTTGTATTTAAAAAATGTTATTTCCGGTGTTATTTTTTTGTAGTTTTGAGATAACAATTTTTGAAGACTTGTTTGGATCAGGTATTTCATGTTAAATATTAAAATTTTAGATTTTTGTCCTATACGGGACCGTTTAATCAAGAATTCAGGGTGCTTCTAATTCAAAACTGGCTGCATGAATTACTGAGAAGAAAAATCCCTGTGTCTATGAACTTAAGCATCACTGACCAATTAACGGATGCTGCTACAGTACGTACACTTGAATTCGAATCATTTTGTGTGCTACCAAATTAAACAGATTACCTATGAAAAATATACATAAAAACTTAGGGGATGTAGTTACAGTGAGAAACAAACCTACCATAATGCATACAAAGTAGTAAGATAGTAGTAGCCTATCCTAGGTTAAACCGAAATTATTACTTTCTCATAGCGTTTAATATGCATAATAATTATCACAGGTTGGTGATTGGAACTTATGTGGGTTACCGACTGACGAATTGTCGGTACAAAACGGTATTATTGTGACAAAGGCAGCTCGATTCCCACTGCTGATAGATCCTCAGACGCAAGGAAAGATTTGGATTAAAAACATGGAAAAGTTTAACGACCTTATCGTCACCACTCTTAATCATAAATATTTTAGGTGTGTAACATACAATGTTGATAATTAAAAATGTGTAAGACATATTGGTATTTGTTATTTTTGGTCTTCTTAAAAAATAAAGAATAATTTTTCACCATGATTTTATTTCAGAAATCACGTAGAAGATTGTGTATCTCTCGGTAGACCAATGCTTATTGAAGACGTTGCTGAAGAGTTAGATCCAGCACTGGATAATATTTTGGAAAAGAATTATATAAAAATTGGTTCATCATATAAGGTCTTAATTTTTATCAATATTATTTACCAAATTGTCTACAAAAGACAAAAGTCTACAAAATATGTTAAATATTGTTATGATTCTAGGTCAAATTAGGAGATAAGGAAATAGATGTTACCGCAGGTCACAAAATCTATATTACAACGAAGCTGCCAAACCCTGCGTATACTCCCGAAATATCTGCTAGGACTTCTATTATTGACTTTACGGTCACTATGCAAGGTATTTTAAAATGAATTGAATAATTAATGATTATATTAACAGCTAATAAAACTTTGGAGCCTTAAAAGGCTGCTTGTTGTTGTCTTATCGTTGTCCTTGAACATTGTGTTGTATATAATATGATCTGATTGTATTAATTGAAGTAGAATAGCCTTAATTTTATCAATTCATAGCTATATAGCAAATATTATTGTACTTCAGGTTTGGAAGATCAGCTACTAGGTCGTGTGATTTTAACAGAAAAAGCAGAAATGGAAGCAGAGAGGACCCAATTAATAATGGACGTGACGGCCAACCGTCGTAAGATGCAAGAATTAGAAGAAAATCTACTGCACAAACTGACAACGATACAAGGGTCTTTAGTGGAGGACGTGTCGCTGATACAAGTCTTGAATATCACTAAAGCTACTGCAACTGAGGTTTGTATTTTTGCAACTAGATAGAAATAAAATGTGAACTATTGGGACGTGTGATTCTAACGGAAAAGGCAGAAATGGAAGCAGAGCGAACCCAGTTGATAATGGACGTAACAACCAATCGGCGTAAAATGCAGGAATTGACAACAATACAAGGTTTCTTAGTGGAGAAGATGTCGCTGATACAAGTCTTGAATAAATATTATGTAATGTAATACAGTTAATTAGACTGTGATAATGTTCTTTTTGAGGTGAAGTTAATAATTAAATCTCTATAGTTTAAAGTCTTTAAATATATTATGAATAGATAAAATTCGCAGTAAAAGAGGTATACAGCCATTAATATTTCTCATTGTCGAGTTTTTGCGTTTAGAACAAATTCCGCATGACTGACGCCATTGATTCGTAATCGGAGTTAAAATTCCTTAAAGTCATTAAATGAAAAGCTTCATTAAATGACTTTAGTTTATTTTTCATATTTTAGGTTAAAGAGAAGCTAGATGGTGCAAAGGAAACGGAGCAAAAGATAAACATAGCTCGTGAGGAGTTTCGTCCGGTGGCCACACGTGGTTCAGTCTTATATTTCCTCATTTGCAACATGTCACTTGTATGCAACATGTATCAGACTTCATTGGCACAATTTTTGGAAAGATTCGATATTTCCATGGAACGATCGCCGCAGAGCCCTATCACTTTTAAGAGAATCGCTTTTATCATTGAGTATTTGGTATGTTTGTCTTTCACCAGTCTTTATTAATTGATATCATATTTCCATTACGGATGGTGATTATTTTTTTACGTGCAGACATATGATGTATGGAAGTACATCAGTCGAGGTTTCTATGAAAAGCACAAGTACTTGTTTACGTTATTACTGACTCTAAAGATAGATCTTCAAAGGGAATTCCTTTCGTACGATGAGTTTCAAACGTTTATAAAAGGTAATGTGGTATTTCTACTACCAGTAGCACACAAGCTTACTGAAAATAGACTAATCATCTAAATGTGTTAATCATTAGGTGGTGCTGCGTTAGATTTAAACGCTTGTCCCCCAAAACCATTCAAATGGATAACTGATATGTCTTGGCTTAATTTGGTCCAACTATCCAGCTTAAGACAATTCACTAACATACTCGATCAAGTCACGAATAACGAGAAGGGTTGGAAAAATTGGTAAGTGTTTTCACTTCGGTAAAAAATCGGTACCTAGTAAAAAATAGTATTGTCATAATTTTAATGTTATTTTAAGGTTTGACAAAGAAGCTCCTGAAGACGAACCATTGCCAGATGGATACCATACTCTCGATGTTTTCAGAAAGCTGTTAGTCGTCCGATCGTGGTGTCCTGATCGTGCATTGGCGCAGAGTTTGTAAGAAATTGGATATATAATATATATTTATAGTCATAAAATGATATGTAGATAAAAATGGACACGTATATTGGTTCACAGGAAATATGTTATACATTCTATGGGATCAAAGTTTTCGGAAGCAGTTATAGTAAATTATGAGGTAATGTAAAAAAATCTAACCCAAAAATCAGTCTTATTCATATTTGGCATTTTCTTAAGTTCGTTCTATAATCGTTTGATTTTAGCAAATGGTCCTCGAATCGCGTCCCTTGGTTCCTCTCATCGGATTTCTCTCAATGGGTTCGGATCCAACGCCGTCTATTGAACAAACTGCAAAGAAGCTTGAGTGTCTGTGCTCTTCCATATCCATGGGACAAGGCCAGGAGGTTCATGCGAGGAAACTTATTGACAGGGCTCTGAAAGAGGTTCTTATACTTTCTTTTACCATGTATTTTTATAGAAAGTAAATAAAAAAGATTATAATGTTTATTATTTTTGTGTTGAATATAGGGATTATGGGTATTGCTCCAAAACTGTCACCTTGGTTTAGAATATATGGTTGAAGTGATGGAACAGTTTGGTGAATTGGAGAAAGATCCAGAGAAAATACACGAAACCTTCAGGTAAGGTATATTCGATATTTTTTTTTAACAATTCAGATTGGAATTTCTAAGCAGATTTCCTTACAAACCTGAAACCACATATAACAAATAAGTATTCATAGGTTTTTTTTCTGACCTATAAAATATATTTAACATACTGAGAACGGAATATTTCCTAATTAACGTCATAATTATGTATCTGCCATGGCTACTTAAATATCAGAATTAATATGAGACATTTTACAAGTTCAACGATTGATCATATGGGCTACTTATTTGTTTATCTTTGTACTGTCAATTATTATTGAAGTTATTTTATTTCGTGTCCCTCTCAATTAATCGATTCAATCGTTTGAAAAATAATCTTTGGACTTTAAGAGTACTGCTAATAATACTAATTAATGTCAAGTAGATGTACATAGGAATAAACTAAAGATAAGAATAGATTAATTTTATGCGTATCATTTGTTTTCTAGGCTTTGGATTACAACTGAAGTCCACGATAAATTTCCAATAACACTTTTGCAAATGTCAATCAAATATACTTGCGAACCTCCATCGGGTATAGTATTAACATGAGTTTTTATATACCTATTTCCGGTTGCTCTTTTGTTATAAGTTCTATCATCAAAGTTTGTTTATTTTTAAAGAAGTTGAAAAGTTTGTCCCTTCTTCAGGTATCAAAGCAGGTTTAATGAGGACATACGACTCGATGGGGCAAGATTTCCTCGACTACAGCGATAGTCCTTTCTACCTTCCTCTTATTTACACGATATCGTTTCTCCACACCGTGGTCCAGGAGAGACGTAAATTTGGTCCCTTAGGATGGAATATTCCGTACGAGTTCAACTCTGCGGACTGGTTGGCCTCGTGTATGTTCGTTCAGAATCATTTGGATGTACTGGAGCCAGGGCAGTCCGTTAGTTGGACTACAGTGCGGTACGTGTTTTGTCTTCAAAATTATAATTGTTTTAAAATATGAACTTTTCTTTAAAATATAGGAATGTCATTAAGTTACCCTCTCCCTACCCTATCAATAAGTGAATTAGATAATTAATGTATCATATCACCAAAATTATTTGATACGTTGCAGATACATGGTATCGGCTGTACAATATGGTGGTCGAGTGACTGATGATTATGACAATCGTTTACTCGGCACGTTTTGTAAAGTGTGGTTCACGGAGCAACTGTTTTCTGAGGACTTCCAATTTTATAAGAATTACGGCATCATGAAGTTTAAGAATATACCCGAATACATAGAAGAAATTGAGAAAATGAAAACCGTTGATCCCCCTCAAGCTTACGGTTTACATACAAACGCCGATATAACGTAAGATTTTGTATGAAACAAATTAATGTTGTTTTTTAATTTCTTAATTCCTTAGAACCGTACCATTCATCAAATTACGATGAAACTTTGTCAATGTATTAAAATAGATTAGGTGGAGGGCGTGTCGTATCAACAAGGGTATTTCAAAATATTTCTCTTTCAATTTTCATTTTTCTTTTCTTTATACATAATTTTGAAATTGACGAAGTCGATGGTAAACAGCAACAGCAACTGAAGCTTCGGACAAAAGCCAGTATATCGATATTACTATGTAAAGCCAGTACATAATTAGTAAAATATAATGTAAGCCTATGACTGTAAGAAAACATTAAAAATTCGTTTCTCCAGCTACCAAAGAAACAAAACCCAAGAACTACTCGATACAATACTTTCGATTCAACCAAAAGAGTCCAGTTCAGGCGGCGGCGAAACGCGTGAAGCATCCGTTTATAGGCAAAGTAAGGAAATGCTGGAAAAAGTACCGCCTAATTTTGATCCTCATGAAGTCAAAGAAAGGTAAACCACTGCCTATTTTATTTTATTTTTTTTGTTTCTACCAGTTTCATTTCTGTGGTTAGGTCTGTTTATCATATTTAATCTAAATTTTCGATATATTACCTACTGATTTTCACACAAATATGCCGTCGTTCTATTTTCTATAGTTTAGTTAGCGAAGCCCCAAACTGACATTTAAGGCACATCGATGCCGTTACGTAAGAATAGTCGCCTTTAAATCCTTTAATTTCTTCCTGTAATTAAACTGAATATGTTATTAAAATGAAAAATCCCTTTTTATTTCTATTCTTAAATGTATGTGGTTTTCTTTGTTTTAGGCTACGACATTACGGGATATTAAATTCGATGGTTATATTTTTGCGACAGGAAATTGATAGAATGCAGAAAGTAATTTCCTTAGTTCGAACAACTCTCAAAGATTTATTGCTCGCTATTGATGGAACCATTATTATGAATGAGGTATTGACTTATTGAGTTAATTTTGTTTTGATAAATATTGAAATAAAAAATGTAGAATAAGGACGTAGTTACTTAATTTTACTTTTATAAAGTGTTATAAAAAAAAATGTTGGGTACCCTATCGAAGTACATCATATTAACCTTTTGACCAAAGTTTTACGACAAGTCTATTATCAAACTATTTTTGAATCCAAATTGTCTAGTTTCTGACGATGTGTGCACGAATACCTGTATGTATGTAATTTGGATAATTTACTACTCTAACTGAAATATTTAGTAAATTGTTTCTTCTAATTTCATCATAAGAAGTTATATAGAGTTGATTTTGTTTAGTAAAACACTAAACTTTTCAAGGATTTGAATCGGTAGACACTTATATTGTAATAAAAGTAATAAACTAATTGTAATCAAAGAAACAAAAAAAAATTAAAAGTTAACCAGAAATAATTCAAAAGGCACTCCGAGATTCGCTCGACAACATATACGACGCGAAAGTGCCGAACATCTGGCAGAAGGGTTCATGGTCGTCGTCTACGCTCGGCTTCTGGTTCACGGAGTTTCTGGAGCGGAACATTCAGTTCTCGAACTGGTGCTTCCAGGCCAGGCCGTTCTCGTTTTGGATGACTGGCTTTTTTAATCCTCAAGGTGTGATAAAAATACTTTTTCCTGTTAATATAATTTCAAATGTAAAAATGCTGCTTATTTAGGGTATATATTAGTTTTGACGGAAAATCAAAAGGTTCAGGTTCGTATCTGAAAAATTGTAAATTGTAAAAACTGTTAAGCTATTATTATGCGATCAACTATAGCACCAAGAATACTATTTCGTTATTTTAAATCGATGATAAATGTTCTATTGGACAACCGCTCTGGTGTAGTGGTGCTGAATGCGCTATTAACACCGGTCGCGGGTTCAATTCCTGCTCGGGGCGGATGTTTATATTTATATAAACATTCGTTTCTAGGTCTGGTCCTTGTGGGTCTACCCACCGGTCCCGGTTGTTATCAATAACACCTGATAACGATCGTTACTCGTAGTAGGTAATATTCTAGTCTAAATGGTTACTGGCTTGCCCTCTGGGTTGCGGAGGTCAGACGGCAATCGCTCTGCGTAAAAATCAGTAACCTGTCAAAAACTTAGGCTAGAATAAAAGCAGACCCTGGCTAAGTCCGGGAAAAATGCTAGGAAGAAGAAGATAAATGTTCTATTGCCAATACAGAGTTAAAGAATGTTGATCTTTCTATAATAACATAATTAATTACAAATACTAACATATCGTAATGAAGTAAATTGTTTTGCGTGTATTCTAAAGGGTTCTTAACGGCTATGCGGCAAGAAGTGACCAGAGCTCATAAGGGATGGGCGTTGGATATGGTTTCACTGCACAATGACGTTACCAAATCGACCTATGAAGAAATAAAGGCTCCACCTAATGTAAATAAATTGTGTTTAGATAATATTAGTATATATAAGTCTTAATATTTCAGGTGACACAAAATAAATCTTTTAATAACAATTTCGTGGGTTTCAATTTGTTTTGGATTTCAGTCAATTTTATTTATTCTTTTACCTTGTAGAATTTATAAGATATTTTAAATTAAATTCAATTTACTTTAAAAATGGGAGGGAAATAATTTCTGCATTTATTTAATTTCTGACATAAAACGTCGATTGACTATGGTCATCATTATAAAAATTTTAAAGCTTAGAATTTCATATATTTATTTATTTCACCTAAGCGAAACGGCAATACAGTACTTTAATACATTAAAGTTTTTCCATTTCCCCAACATAGGAAGGTGTTTTCGTGCACGGCTTATTCCTGGACGGAGCTGGTTGGGACCGACGGAACCAGAGACTAAATGAATCCACGCTGAAGGTTCTGTACACTCAGTTGCCCGTCGTGCACATCTACGCCATCAACTCAACTGCTCCCAAGGACCCTAAGCTCTATCAGGTATGTACTGACTGATTGTGACCGGGACCAGCGGCTAAACAAGTTCACGCTGAAGGTTCTGTACACTCAGCTACCCGTCGTGCACATCTACGCCATCAACTCCACTGCTCACAAGGATCCTAAGCTCTATCAGGTATGTACTGACTGATTGTGACCGGGGCAGCGGCTGAACAAGTACACACTGAAGGTTCAGTATATTCAGCTGCCCGTCGTGCACATCTACGCTATCAATTCCACTGCTCCGAAGGATCCATTTTGATATACTCGTTTGCTTACATTTCTTAATTCGGAAAGGTTGAGTGCGAGTTACGGAAAACAGTAGTATCACTGTATCGTTTTATGTGATTATCAAATATAATCTTTTTTAACCAAAAGCAAATGTTGTCATCCAAAAACCCATATGTGCAATAATATTATGTATCGTTAAATTTCTTTGCATTATTATATTTTGATCCAAAAAACTTGAACGATCTGAACTATGTACATTCGCTACGCAGAACAAAAACTTAAAAAGAAAAGATAAAAAAAATATTTACTGAAATGCTTTTAAATGTATTACAATATTATGCAAATCGTACCTAATATCTGTAAAATATTTTCGTTTCTAGTGTCCAGTTTACAAGAAACCGTGTCGTACAGATCTTACTTTTATCACACCATTGTGGCTGCCAACTATCAAGAACCCGGATCACTGGATTCTCAGAGGGGTTGCAATTTTATGTGATATTAAGTAAACATCGTGTTTCGTTCCTGTCAAGCCTTTCTGTGATTTGAAAAGTGTAGTGTGCTTTACATTGTTTTATCTTTATCACCCCTCATACTCATCCTAATATTGTTTTTTTTTTAATAATAAATTTATTTTTAAATTTTAAATTAATAAAATAAAATAAAATACTTTTTTATGTTTATAAATGTTTTATTTTCAACTTAAGACGTGGAAGCATCGGGAGGTATCTTAATAAATTATTTACAAAATTTTATAAACTAACATTTTAACAATACTGTCGTTGATTAACCTTAACGTTTAATTTCGATCGTTTTGGATGGTATCGGTTCACATGTATCGTTTTATTATCGTGTTTAAGACTTGTCTCTTACGCCGGTTGCCAATCTTTTAATAATGGATGATCGTCGACCCCCTACGATTTCAATGGACGGAGCAGATTCGCTGGTATAGTTCGGACAGCGTATTCTTGCACTGCAGTAGAATGTGTAAAATTATATAAATAATATCCACATAATTACTAAGCTTTGGTTGTGAATATACATAGGTACAAATAAATGTTATAGAAAATCGAAGTATCAGTCTATTTATCGTTATGTTTAAAGTCATGTTTTCTACAATTGAAGGTATAAGTTAAGGTGTACGCTATTATTTAGCACCTAATGGAATACGTACAATTATAGCAAGTAACGAGATCTAGCATTCCTAGCGGGATATTATAATGTAATAACATACTTAACATAAGAGTTTATAACTGAGTAGAAATTACATACAGTCTTATAATATTCACATTATAAATACTATCAACATTTAACATTAAATATCGACACACATACTATATATAACATTCAAGACATTAGGAATATAAAATTGTGTGTTATATACATTATATTTTAATAAAGCTGACAGTTAAAATTTGTAACTTACGTCCTATTCGTTTAATTAACGTGAATAAGACCTTTTATTGTTGCAATTACCACGTGATCTTATCTACCATTAGCATAGTAAAGTACCATGTACTTTTACACATCTATAAAATAATTCTACGAGTAAATAGTATTATAAATGTTGTTCGCCTTTGGCCTAATAATAAAGTAAAATATTAAATGTTATTGCACTCGATAAAACATGTTTGTCTTTGGGGCTTTTGGCTCATCTAGCATTAATCTCTCTTGCCGTCACCGCGAAAATTACCAAGAGGTTCAACAGATCTTGACCTAGGAGCTCTGAAACAGAAAAATAATATATTTAGAATAAAATTATATTACGAAGAAATTTTAATAAGTTAAAAAAATCATTATCATTTACCTTCTTCTTGAAAGCGTCAATTCTATTTTTCCTTCCTTTACTTGCTTAAACAACGAAATTGCACCAGCGTGGCTGAGTCCACGCGTTGGAACGTTGTTTACAGACAAGATCTCGTCACCTGAAAGACAAAAAAAAACATGTTCAAAAGGTTGAGCTACAATTGAAATCTTGAGTACTTTTAATATTGAGAAAATACTATACCTTCATAGATAGTTCCCTTATCGGATGCTTGACCGTTTGGAAAAACTGTTTTAACAAATATTCCCATTTGCCCTTTTGGAGAATCAGTTCCACCGACGATACTAAATCCAAGGCTCTTGTGACCGGGTCCCTTCCAAAATTCAGCCCTATGCAAAGTATTATAAGAAGAGTGTATGTTTTCCTGTCTGGCATATTCTTGATGCCGGGATACGTGTGTGTTATAATTAGGCGAACATCTTTGCGAACCAACTCTGTTAAAGAATCTACTCCGGCTGCTGCTTCTTAATTGCTCAGGTATACTCTCAAATGAACGATTTTGGTATAACCGCTGGGCATTTTTAATGTAATGCGAAGAATTTTCCTTTATTTCATTTGAAGCGTTATCGTTACACATGGATAAGCCAAGTAATGGTTGGGGTCGCGAACTGTGAAGTGATATTGGTCTATAGCTATTGCTATTTGAGTGTCTCGGTGTTGGAGATGATCTCATTGAAATTTCTATGTTTGTGATATTTTGTAGAGACGGATGAGATTGCGTATAACAGTTCCGTTCTAATAACTTTTCGTCGTCACTTTTTTGATTTGATAACAATAGACTATTGTTTACTTGCACTCCAACTTCACATTTTCGATTTGAGTCTGCTTTTTCATTACAATGCTCATTGACATTATTTGCGCCTTGCGTATAATGATCCTCGGTTGGGAAATGAGTCTCTATTACGATTTGGCTAGAAGAGGATGGTTTATGAACCGTTTGCGATATGATATCAGGCGGCACACTTGATATTGAATGCATTTGATTTTGTTCGCAAGGTTGATTGTTTATTATGCGACTTAATGTAATAGGAGATATTTCGTCATGGGCCATAACAAGATCAACTTGATATCTTTGAAAAAGTGCACCATCCTCAATTGTTGCCTCAGTAGAACAGGAGTTTACAATGTGTTGTACATCTCGTAAAGATGACAATCCCCGCAAAACTTTTCCATTTACGTTGACTATTTCATCGCCTATTCGAAGTCTTCCATCTCTATGAGCTATACCGTCAAAATCAAGTTTTACAACAATATAACGAATTTCATAATTCGTACCGCCACTATCAAAATCAACCCTATGCTGTGCCAAATACACTCCCAAACTCTCGTCTAGTCTTGATTTTAATAATCTTATTTTCCTGAATCGCTTTGTACAAGGACCTCGACCAAGAATATCTGTTTCTTGACCTTGTTGTACATCAATAAAGTCTTCAGACATATTTAATAAATTTTCGTTAAGATTTGGGGTTGAGGAATGATCAATGGATAGTAATTGGGACTGTAGTAATTTAATTTTTCTTGTTTGTACACGTTCATCTAAGGTTATTGTTTTATATATGTAAGGAATCTTTTTATTCATAGTTTTCTTTGGTAGAGGCGGTGGTTTAGCATCATTATAATCAATCATAATGTGGTGATTTGACTCATTGTTTTTATATTTGCCATTGTCTTTATTTTCATTTTCGTATGATATGTTTTTCTCTATAGGAAATAAAGCACACGGGGTAGAACTTCTTCGAGTCGGAACTTGAGTTCTGTTCATGTTTATCTTGTGATTTAAACTTAATTGCCTGGAGAATGCACTGTGGTTAAGTTCCCCATTTGTTACATTCGATGAATTTTTTATATTAGATGAATAACCTGGAGGCGAATGATTTACGTGTTCATCCGTAGGTCTTCCGTCGCTGTCATATCCTGATTCGTTTGAGCTCACATAATTGCTAAATCGATGAGTCTGAAGAACTTCTTGGTGTATGCTTTGGGTAGAAGATGCAAAGTCCGGCTTTATATCTTGAGAAGATCCTAACGTTGTATTATATTCATATACTGGCAAACTGTTTCTATTTCTTGGCATTAACATTGGGTCATAGTCAAAAGGTCCCTTTTGAGATATCATAGACGATCGTCGAGGAACATCCTCTATACGCCGAATTTGATATGTATTTATATCCGTGTCATTAATACTTCTCATTGAGCTTCTGGAAAATTCACAATTACTTCTTAGTCCTGTACTCAAAAGTATGCTTTCGTCATGGACGGATATATTATCACTGCTCTGATATCGCTCTTCTGATCTAGAATTCGGTAAATATATTCTTTCTCGTCGAAATTTCGGAGACTTTCGATCGATTCTTTCTGAAAAACTTTGTCTAGCGGATATGGATCTGTGTTGTGAAGCCAAACTATTTTCTTCTGGTAAAACTGATAATTTTGACCGCAAAAATGCATATGGGAAATTTGGCTTTTTACATGATCCTGTGTTTTGTGACCCGTCTAACTTGTTAGGAATATTATCACAACTAATGGCTTTAGCCGTTGAACCAACTAAATTTTCCTCAGACAACAAATTGGTTTTTGATTTGGAAGGAGATGTTTTATCAGGATTTGTATTTTGAAGATCTATATCATCAGAAGGATCGTCGGCTTTAACGTAGGTTGATAAGTGTGATGTTGAACAACTGCGATATAGAGTAGGGCCATTCGTTAATGTATAATTATCAGATGTTTTTGGCGTATGAAGAGATTGCGTTTTGGAGCTATTTAACATTCCCGTGGAACCCATTCTATGAAAAAAAGACTTAAAGGGGCTAGGAGATCTATCTCTCGAACCACTTCTTATAGAATCAGTATCATTATCTTTTTTAAGCGACGTAGAATCAGAGCTACTTCTTCCCATTTTCCAATTTCCTTTCTTTTTATACTGTCCCGTACTAATCGTCGAACTATCGTCGTTTCCATTTTCGGCTTTTTCTGTTTCCTCAGATGGTTCTTTTATATCAGTTTTTTTCAACATATCGAGTTTTTTACCCATGCGGCGACCCCATGTCGTAAACACTGAAAGTTATAGGCTTTTATCAATCAACGTTTAGGTATATGTATTGAAATGAATTGATTATGAATTATTGTTTTTCTCAATACCTTTCTTCATATCATTGACATCGTCCTCCATGACCATTGCGGGGAGTGCGGTGACGAGCGTGTAGTTGTGCGGGGTGTGCGCGAGGTCTCCGCCCGGAGACGACGCGGCCTGCGGCCCGGTCACTTCCCTGCGCTTCGGCCCGCGGAAGAGGCGCATGATGACCGATCACGCAACCATCTCGCGTGCACTACACACTTTAATCTGTGGACAAAGAAACAACGTTAATAATTTGCAAAAAAAGGAAAATCGTAGAATCTCACGTAATTAAGAAATTGTTCAAGTCAAGATTCCTGAATGATGTTGCACCGTTTAAGAAATTATTTAATTTAAGTTCTAAAATACAGTTGTCATATTAAGTTATTTAAAGTTTATAGTTAATAATTGGCCAAGTGCGTGTCGAGCCACGCGCATGAAGGGTTCCGTTCCGCAGTTCCCATCATATTATGCAGACATTTATTAATACGTATAATCTTTAAAATTAACTTATTTTTTAACAGCTAACATGTTCATCTTAACAATTTTCAATGAAATTTGTGTGAAATATTTCTTTTTACTTTATAACTCGATATAAAAGCTCAGGTAGCCGTGACAATTTTCCTTCTAAATTCACTATATGTACCAATATCATGAATTTTTTCACAATTTTAGAAGCAACAGTTTAGTGGGTAGAGGGGGGGGGGAACACTTGACTCTACGAAAAATTGACACTTAACAGCTTAATATTTTGTAACCAGTTCCTCGTTCGGAAAAATGGTTTTCCCGCACCTATGTATATTTTTAAAAACCTATTTAACGATACCCCACAACATGGGATACAAGAGAAAACAAATTTTGGTCTCACTTTACACATAGGGAAGACACCGCGAATTTTTTTTTAATTTTATTGTACGACTTTCTCGGCGTGATTTACGAGTATATGCATACTCATACCGAATCACAGCTTTCTAGTGTTAAGGGTCTCGGAGCAAAATCGTGGACAGACAGACAGACAGACGGACGGACATGGCGAAACTATAAGTAATGTAATTAAAAATTACAATTATAAAATTAAATACTAGTATATATTTTTTGTCCGAAACACCAAAACCTTCATTCAGTGTCTATTTGTAATATCGTATGGCAACTTGACTGAATTATTCGATACCGTTCCCAGGCATTTCATCGTTTGTGGCTCTACACAAATCTTTTGTAAATAGGAAGTACCTAATCTAAAAGTTATAACGCTCTTCGAAGAATTACACCAATCGATTATACCATTAATAATGACTAACATGTAGTATTTTATAACTTAGGTAATATTGAGTAAGCTCAATAAATTACGCAATGATAAACACGCAGAAAGCAATGCAGTTTGTTCGGGTACATTGTTTACACGCGATGTTTTCGTATGCAAATACTCGTTTCTTTAACGAATTTATAAGTTTCCTATGTATGTTAATGTGTAATGTTTGTGCGTCTGATCCACTCATGTGTATCAACATTAGGATAAACTCTTATTACGTTTATTATTGTTGACCGGATACTTTTAAGGGGGAGTCTAAGTACAAGTAATATTATTGTTAATTCAAATTATTATATTTATCGGGGTTATTGTTGTCTTGCATCCAAAAAAGACCGAACACTAGACGCTTGGGACTAGGGAAAGAAAGAATTGGGGGAAAGACAGTGACAACGAATATAAAGGCAAACTTATAAAAAAAGGAAATAAAAAATCGGACATCCGGAAAAATACGTTACGTTATTTTACCTGCGGCAGATATTTTGAATGAGTTATTCAAATTATAATGTAAGTTCGTATATATTTAAATCTCCTAACAAGAACAAAAAGTCGGCCTCGATGGTGCATTGAAATTATTAAAATAATAATTAATTTGCTCCAGTGGCTTTTAAAAATTTACCATCTCTCTCACAATGAGCGGTTTTTAAATTTACTTTGTACCCATTTTACCAATAATATTAACTAAGTGACCAACCAGGTATTGCTTAGTTGGTCTCTTAATAACCTAAGCTTGTTTAGATTTTAAATGTATTTGCGTTATGATGCTTATTTTAAATTAGACGTTAACTTCATAAACTTTAAATCTACTTTTAATTTTCAAATAAAAAATCTATTTTGCAAGCAAAATGCTAAATAAGAGAAGTCGCAGGAAAGGCCTACAGTTATTTAATAAGTACATAATTAGTAAGAACTGCCGATGCCGGTTAGGGACAAACAACGGTAATAGTGAGACGCGACTCATTTGAATCTATCATTAAGTCCTTCTGTTTGACGGACACGGGTAACTGCTGTAATTAAATACTACGAGATACTCGTATTAGTTACGTTCCAAGTATACATTTGAGGTTATTCTTCATAGCTGTGTGAATCACCGTAAGTATCAATAGTAGTTAGACGACTCGGCCGGAAATCCGTGCGGCTTCCAAGCGCCAGTATTTTTAATTATGTTATTAATAATTATACCTAATATATACATACGATTACGTTATTTTATTTTAAACACAACGGATGGGGAAGTGTAAGCACTCGTACTTTTAATGTACCTATGGGCGATTACTTAAAAAATACATTTTTACAATGCAATGTAAATGAATTGAAATAAAAATAAGAATTAAGTAGGGTTATGAAATATTTTATTAAAGAGGTAAAAATATTTATTCATCGAGCCGACACATGTATATCCACCAATCCGCACTGGAGCAGCGTGGTGGATTAAGCTCCATACCTTCTCCCTAATAGGAGAAGAGGCCTATGCCCAGCAGTGGGATATGTACAGGCTGAGTTACGTTAAAAATATTTATTAATATAATACAAAAAATGACCACTTTGTGTCGCTAAGGTTATAAATAACATGTATAACAGCAAAAGACATACCGGCTTAAATGCACTTTTTATAAAGAAATTAATAGGTAATTGGTAGTAGCGAAGCAATTAATTCTTCTTAATTGGAAGATGTTATTTTTAATCATCTAGCGAAACGTTGCCGGTAAAATCTCTGAAGTGAGAAATTATTTATCGTTTACTACATTACCTGGACCAGATGCGAAACTTTTACCTTTTTTATTTGAACAGAGAAAAGAAAAACGAATGAACGCAATGCTGCAAGTTCTACATCAAAAATGCAATTTTTGCGAGGGGTTTCAAATAGGCAAATACCGTATTAAAATGACTATTCTTTCCTTAATTAATTCTCTTTTTCTGTATTGATCTTTTATTAACAAAAGTCTACACCCCTTAATATAAGTTTTATATAAAGGTCACACATTATTTTTAAATTCTCTTAATTATAATATTTAACCTGAACATATAGTTTATTTGAATATTTAAATCGGTAATAACCTTTTAAATTTTAAGAAAATAATTTTACGTTAGAATCCCATTTAAGACTAACGTAACAACTTTGAGCGATCTGGTTGACTTAAAAATTTAACGTGAGTTCCATAAGGTAAAGTTAATAGTAAATAAAATAAACAATGAAATGATGGATGATGAAGAGTTAACATTACTGAACTAAATTCTAAATGCGTCAGCGACGACAGCCGGTTCCGTGGTAATTGCATAATTCGAGGCATTCGCAACAAACCCGCACGCCTCTGACGGACCCAACGAATCCTACCGGCTTAAGATTCCTAGATTACTGTACACTTAAGATTCCTTTGTGCGAATGGAAATACCGTGCACGCCATCATTCCTAGAGCCGATTTGTTTACGTGCCTAGTAATTACCTTCTTCTTAATGGCGCCAGCGCAACGTGTATTAAGAACATCTAAGTAGGCAATGGGCACCTACTGAGTATTTCGCTACTAGAATTTATAGCGGATTAAATTTTGCGCTACCTGAAGGAGTAAGAGAAAAACTAACTTTGACAGTTTTAAAAAAGAAACTTTAGAAATTTACATTAATTTTTAAATTATTTTATACCTTATTCATTAATATTGTAAATATGAATGCTAGTTTTATTGTTATGCGTTCACGCCTCAACTGAACTCAACTAGGTTAACCATCGTGATACTTTGCATACACGTTGTCAGGAACACGCAACAGGAGATGTGAAGAAATCTTGAAAAATAATTAGCCAACTGCCAAGTGCGTGTGTGACAATTAACTTTTGGGGTATCTTCAGGTGTAACCAACTTAAATCACATTTACGTGAGCAAACCTACGGCAAAAGTTGGTGTCATTATAGAATAAGTACTTACTGGACAATTTCTTCTAATTGGTAGAAAGTTGTCTATCTCTGAAATTATGTAGTATGTACCATGTACCGACTATCAAGGGATGTGTTATGCAATTAGGTAGTGTTTGCACACAGAGCTTTTGTTTGTAATGTGTAAGTGGCAATGTATAAGTAGTTAGTGCCGCGTTTGACGGGCATTGACATCAGTTGCGAGGCAGGTGCGCGCCGCGCTGCTACTACACATAGGCTCGGGTATTCTTTGCTAATAGTTACCTCACGCACAACTGGGCTAATCACGGCGAAAATCGTTTCTTGTAAGTTTAAGAATTAGGCTCTAGTATTAAAATTTGTACTTATAAAAAATACCTTTATTGCAATGACGTAATTAAAGAATAAAGTATCTTTTATAAAATGTTCGGTCATTTCGTGTGATAAACGTATTTTTGTTTTGTGTGTTGCTTATTTTATGGACTATGCCTTGGCTTTTCAGGTTCATAGTTTTTAGCTTTAGCGTACTGAACGATAAATCTTAGTACGGTGTAAACATAGAGAGTGCATAGTTTATAAATATAGTAGCATGACTCACCTCATACCAGGAATGCTCATGGAGCAGACGGACGGTGGCGTGCGCAGGCGACGCTTGACTGAAAAATGAAACAAAAACCTCACTCAATGACGAACTGTTTATTTATCATATTAGTATACTAATGCAAATTAAAAAATGACTTTCACGATCTCTTGAATTTTCATTTAAACAGAAATGGTAAATTTCAAAATTTAAACTAATCACGTTTCTAGGTTAAAATAATAATCAGTTTGTAAAACACTCATTAATCTATCTGATTGTTTAAAAAAATCGTAATTCTGTCGGCGTGAAGGGATCGGAAATATAAAAATTCCGTCACGTAGAAAATTTATCGCCATCCACGCAGGACAATAGGGCGGTGGCGGAGTTTCTAATAGCAACCGATGAGGTTGGGGTCTTATTCAAGCGTAGCGTTCAATAAAGTTATTATATTGTTAGACATTTTTATTTAATTTATCGAAGAGAATATAAACTAACTCACATAGTGTTGTAATAGCTGCTATCGAACCATTATAATATCGATTACTTTAATTACTTACTTGACGATTACAATAAAACAATAGATCTGTCCTGGCCCTTCGCCCTTCGCACAGGTGAAACAAAGGTAATGAAGAGGTTGCATTTAAAATCCAATGTTAAAACTCAATTTTAATTGATTTTATGGTAAGAAATCTTTCACATAGTTCTTGTTTTCGAAAATCTTGCCATACATTCAAAACGACTTAACTAGTGTTACCAGTATATTCGGAACGTTAGTATAGTCTGAACGTTTAAAACTAATAACAAATAACAACTAAACAACATTGGTATATAGAACACATTTTCTTCTAATATTTTGCTGCAGCTTCGAAATCACTATACAATATACCTACACTTCAGAAGCTGTATACTTTCTCTTTCTCTTAAAGTCGTAACATTTTATTGACAGGAATTTGAGAAGAAATGGTAGGGGCGGCTTGCTACCGTTATTAGGTAAATATTACAAAGAAAATATCTTACCATCTGAACGTATTATTATTTAAGCCCTGTATTCAAAGAGGTTATAACTTTCATTACTTATTTTGATACTATAAAAATATTATAAATGTTACATGTTATAACAATTGCACAATGCAGGCAATACATAATATTATCTTAAAAATTGTTTATTTTTAGATAAATTGTAATATGAACGATATAGTCTTGTCGTCGGGTGAAAGATAAGAAGTTTCGATTTTTTGTAAGCTTATACAAAGTATCCCAGAAAGTAAGGATCAAATCGAACAGGGGCAAGGGGAGGTCATTTGCCATCTTCTGACCAAAGTGCAGTGCTAATCGGATGTTTCTGATTCGTACTTTAAAAGTTATATCTATTTTAGTATTTTTTCAAAACCTTGCATAGAGACCCACAAAAATGTTAATTTAAAAAAAACTATGAAGTTAACAGACTCAATTTTAAAAACCTCGGCAAATAGCTTGTCTATCCCCTACTGTTATTTTGTAACTAGAAAACATGTATCAATATATGCAATAAGAAATAGACCCATTTTTCTGTTTTGTATGGAATATTATAATTTTCAATTGAGTGCTACCGATAATAATTACTTATACCAAAAAAGTGACCACGTATCACAAAAACTTATTTACTTAAAACAGAATCTTGTGTTAGAAGTTACGAGAATTTAAAGATATTATACAAAGGGCGTATTTTTGATTAATTCATATCCTTTTGTTTTTAAGCTTGAATAATGAAGTAACCTATTCAGTCTTAAGTTATTATGTCAGACCATTTCGATCCCCGAGTAATTAAAAGAACGCGGACATGTAAAATAATAATTTATTTGCAAAATTTGCAGTTTCTTATGAAACCAACAACTAGCGGTAGGTTGTGTTGTAGTGTTTATGTAGAGCAAGTGGACCAATTAGGCTGAGTCAGGGAGCGACTGAATACACGTAGCAGAAGAATGCTTGTTTCTTAAAAATAGGTCCTGATACAAGAAAATATTACACCAGTTGAGAATTTACGCTCTCTTATGTACACGGTTACCACCATATTTAAAGAGTTCAAATCTTCTTCTTAGCAATTTCCTGGCCCTTTACCAGCATCTTTGTGAATTGATAGATTACTGAATTTTTCGCAGAGTATTTGCCGTCTGACCTCTGCAACCCTACTGGACAGTCAGTAACCATTAAGACTTACTAACTATAAGTAGCGATCGTTATTAGGTGATATTTATAATAACCGAGATCAACAGCTTTAGGTACCTACTCTCTTAGGCACGGTGGGAAGACAAACAAGAACTTACAAGCAGACCTAAGAACAAAATGTCCATACGTATAAAACAATACAAACAACCGCACCGGGAGAGAATCGAATCGTACCCGCGTTCGCCGGTTTTAATGCCACATTTAGTATCATTACACCAGAAGCGGTCGTCTTACAGACTAAAAATAATACTTACAAAATATATAAGTCGTTATTAATAAATAATTAACAATTGAAGCGCAAGAACTTGTAGGCTGTTTCAATCCTATATAATTTTCAAAACGACAAGATATTCTAGAGAGTAAGCACTAGACTGACGGTATCAGGTGATCTTGCGCAAGATTGCTCGCTTGAGTATGACAGGCACGCTAAAAATGAACTCTTATCATCCTGGCGCGTTTACTTAGAAGAAAAATGGCTCAGACGGCCCTTAAGTGAGAATGTGTTGCGAATTATACGGGATTAATTTAATTAGTTATCTTCTTTGGACACAGTCTATAAAGAGAAAATATTTCTTGTCTCATTATATCGTAATTAATTGTCCACCTATCTCCGTCAAAGCAAAAACTTTGATATCGAGTGACCTTATCCTTTTTAGTTTGTTTTCAATAAAATATTAGCCTTCGAGAAAATGCTAATTTAATTTCGAACATTTTTAACCCGTTTATTTATACATAAAACTTGTTATTTCGGGGCGACACTTTTGTTTTAATGACTGTTTGGATTTTTCTTTATCATTTTATGTATTTTAAAATATTTTTGGGATAATCGTGTAAGAAAAAAAAAGAAACAGCTAAAATAAAAAAAATCAATTCTGTTTTATTGTCATTTTATAATACGTTGTCTTTTTTTTTATTTTTGAGTCAAGTAACAAAGAGCCAAAGGATACGATACCGAATCACCTGTTTTAAATATGTGTCAAACATAAGAAAATGTCTTTAGATCTAAATAAAATGATATTTGTTTAACACGGTTCCGCAGGCAATTTAACTTTGGTAAAATTATGAAAAACAGTCTCTACCACAAGTGGTTAGATATAAAAATTTACTTTATATGCAAAATGTTAATATTTTGGTTGTGATACAAAAAAAAAAAAATTTTCTTTAACATGATAATTTATGATGTGTCATATAAGGGCCACGTATAAACCCTTATAGTACCAATGTTGCTGTTGTCATAGCATACTGATTCATTACATGGTCAAATGTGCATCTCGTACCGTATCAAATATACATTATTCTTAATGGCTTATGTAATTTACTATTTTATTCGAGAATATTTTAGAAGTGAGTCGTTAGTCATAATTACAAAACACACTATGATATGATATTATGTACGGCAATTATTCGATGTTAAAGTCTGTCCTTCAGGAATAGGTATATAACTTATTTTATACTTGAGTGACAGAACAAAAAATGTATGATTTGTCTCGCAGTAAATGGGTAATGTTATTTTTTCGTTATGAAGTTGGCAAATGTTAAGAATGGCGCGCAGCGGCATTATAAAATTTAAAGTAAATATAAATTAATTATTACAAACGTAAGAAAGTTAGTCAAATACATAAGTAATGAAAATGCTCACGGGGCGTTATCTGCATTGCAAGTAAGAAGAAAGCAGTCTTATTATAATGAAAGGGCTATCATAGTTATTACACAGGCAATTTGTCGTGAGTACTGTTAAGCGTACAATTTATAAGAGCGTGGGCGGGCGGCCGGCGCACGCGCACCGTAGGCGGACACCATTGACAAGAAATGCCCTTCGCGAGTGCTTCCACCTACTCAAAGATAGTCTTTTACGATCTACTGAAAGAAGTGCCTCAATAAAAGTATATTAACAATAACATCATTGGGAAAATGAACAAAGAAAGTAATGAAATTACTTTTGTATTACTTGTAACCTCGATTGAAACATTTATTTTTATATCACTTATTGTATTCGCTTTGGCTTTTAATACTTAGGACCTTGAAGCGTAGGTCATTGTACCTCCGAGTTGATTAGATATTTTTATATCCAGTATCGGAAGCTAAGTGAGTCCGCCCAATGTTACAGAGGGAAATCAAATGCGTCAAGCTGGAAGTTTAATTGCTGGCAATAAAACAAATACGACCGTGGTCGGCGATATCTCTAACTATTTCCTGCCACGAAACCGTACTAAATACTGACCGTAGTTTTACTATCTGCCATCATATATTACGTAAGGTGTTTAATTAAATTTAGAAATTTTGATAAAGTTAATTTATGTAACGTTTGTCATTTTAGTTCTGTACTTTTATGGGTCGTATTGATGAGGTATCCGATAGTGACAGCGAATGAAAATGCAATTTACTTTTACAACGCTAGTAGATCACGATACATTAGTCTCATCCGGAACTCGCGCCGCTGATTAGTTTCACGTGTGAGGAGCAGAATCCAGCGATTATGGCAATTATCTTAAGCCGTTCGTTACGCTTCACGGTCACGGAATGAATGGTTCTTAAAAGATTCTAAACCCTTTTAAATTACTTATTAATTATAGACACGTTTTCACTTTTCCACCATTTTATAAGAAAATATTAGAGTTTTTAATGTATTATTCATGCACACTTTCTTCATAACATTTGAAGATGAATATTTATAATTAGATTAGTTTTAGTTACACAGTTTAATACGTATATGAAACATGCTTAATAGGTAAATCAATCTACATCTATACTAATATTATAAATACCAGAGTGAGTTTGTTTGTTTCATTATTTTTCGGCTGTTACGCCGATTGTCATGAAATTTAGCTTCAGGTTCATAAATCTACGGGACACTAAGAAAACAAATTAATCATTCAAATGCGTGTCAGACTCGTGTATTGGTTTGGGTTACCTACAAACTTTTAGTTACATAGGCACATCGCGACCAGGCTCGGTTATTGCTTACAAAAAAGTTTATTTTTTCGTGATCCTTTAAATTATACATATTTTTATTCTGACAAAATGAGTTATTTCTGATGTACTTATAACAAAACAATAGTTGTCTTATACCTATAGCGATATTCCGATATATGACAAACGCTATTTAGCCATTTTATAAATAAGAATAAAATAAAAATATCACATATTTTTTAATGTTCTATAATGATACCAATGAAATAAAAGTAATTATAGTTAAATTAAAAAAATAATTAAATCAGTGTTTAATTAAATGGAATATTTGTTAATTATTAGCGATTCTTTAAATTACTTTAGCCTTTATTATACATCAAAGTTAATCACGTGTTTTGAGAATATTTATTAACTTTATTTTGTAAAAAATGTAATTTTGCCATAATAATAACTAATTAGTAGCTATTATTATTACGGTACTATTGTCAATGTATTAAGTAATAGATGTTAATCGTTTCAATTAAATGAACCTTCGGCGTAACAAGTACAGAAATTATCGGCTCCGCAGTGTTACCTAAAAGTTGCGTGATGCTACAATTATAACTAGTACCTATTAAGTGAAAGCCATGTTATTCGATCTACGTAATAGATACGAAAAATAATAGATTCGCGGTCGACGACACTCAGTATAAGATCATTTTTCATTAGTCAAATTGAAATTTCAATTAATTCTCCTGTGTTTTAACTCTGTGGAACCTGTTCGCTTCCGGAGTTACACGAAACCAGTCTGCTGTTCACAATTTGTTTCTTTTTAAAAACATCATTTGAGATGTTCATACATATCTCGTTCAGAGAGCCTCATTATGCAAAGTAATTAAAAGAATTTAAAGATAGCTGAATGAATTGGAATTTATACACTTTTAATGTAAATTGAGTGACTTATGAATACAGAATCGAGTACTACTTAGCTGCTAATTGATATTGAGCAGGCAATAAAAATGAAAATATATAGCCACCTCCCGCTACGGCAAAAGCAAGAATGTAAAGATATGTTTTTTGTTTTTGTGCTTAAACATTCTTAATTACAAATTAACAGTTGCACCTGCCCTACTTTTTAGACCCGATATTTCAATATTATTTTTCGGAGTTGCATATTTGGTATCGAATTTCGATTTTAGAATGTTTGGTAAACCTTGTTTCAATGTTTGTATGTATGAATTGCATTGCGGCGTAACTTGTAGCCTATAATCGTTCTCACACATAAATTTGAAGGATTAATTAAAATTCCAGATTATGAAATGCTGGATTGGAATAAACATTGTGATATTATACCCGCAACAATGTATTTTACCGGTTGTACGAATGAATAAACTGATAAACAGTCCCACTTAAAACCCATATCTAGAAAGATATCTTCACTTTAAATGTTGCTCTACCAAGCTTATGTGGTTAAGAATATTTTTTTGTATTTGAACATTTTTGTCATTTCACACCTATATAATACTTAGTTTGTATAATTTATATTATTAATAAACATCATCAGTGTATAATTTTAGACACTGGTAATGTTTTTTTTTTATATAATAGACCTAATTTTTCTTTGAGCTTTAAATATATGTAATATGCGTGTATTAGTGTATATGTAATACTTAGTAAAAAGTAATGTACCAACATATTGTGATAATGATCACTGCCAGTCAATTTACGAAATCGTCGGCTTAAATTACATTTGTCTCAATATTATCTGACAGATTAATAATATTGCTACCTATACAGGCTGTTCGACAATAAACAATGATAATTTCGACGATTTTAACATTCTGAATTGTGGCGTACATTCACTATTATATTTTCTGCTTCCAGCAAGTTCAAATCATATTTATTCCATCATACCTTTTTGATTGTTTTATTGGCTCTATCACTAATAGAGCCAATCGTGTGTCTGCCTGACAAGTATCTCATTTACGAAATGTACATATATATTTACTATAAAATAGTTATATTGTGTCCAGTGTGAAGAATGAGTGATACAAGATATATACTAGCATATTAGATACGTGATTTAACATTATAAAATTATACAGTTAATAGAAGGAAAGAAAGGAAAAGGGAAGAAAGGAAGTGCTAGGAATGCCTTTTCTCGTGATAGTTTCTATTGTCCTGTTTGTTTTGGGTGTAAAGATTATCTTAAATATTTTTCATACTTAAAACATGTGTCCATTTTTAATTATAAATTGGTAAATCAAATTAAAACTTATAGCAAATATTTAGAAAATACTCTACAAAGAATTAAAACATTTTTTCGAATTCAAAAGTAGACACAACAAAATTATAAATTAACATATCTATTTGATGATTTGTAATATTTTTCTCGTTCTATTTTCAATTAAAATTTAAAAAGAAGTTCAGGTGTGTATGTGTAATTAAGATGGTAAAGATAAACTATTCTGGGACGTATAATTCATTAGTATTAAAACTTTGAATGAGTAATGGAATTAAATACGAAGAATGTTGGTCAGTTATGCTTAATAACAGCCGCGTTGATGTAGTGACCGGATTATTTCGTGCAATGGTCGAGTGGCATCCAGGTCGCATATGCGCATATGCGTCCTCGCAGTGTTGGCTATCGCGGGCACTCTTTATGTGCTCCGTTTTGCGCAGATAATACCTACTTTTGCTTAGACATTTGTACTGATCGCATATCTTCTTCATAAAAAACTTTGAATTGGCGTTTAAAATTATTTTGCATTTTTAATATTTCCTTTATGCAAATTTCGGCCGATATTGAAACAAAAACAACGAATTTTTCATTGACAGGTTCTTTTACACCTAAATTTTTAAAAATATCATTTGAAGGTTAAATTATTATCTGGAATCGCCATCGATAAAAAGTCATTTATCGTGACATCCAGTAGTCATATAACGGGACCGCAGGAATCATTAGGTTTATCATTATTTCATATCATTAGGCTTCCGTACGTAGTCGACTTCATATAAAAACCTCGTCGTGTTCAGAAACTTGAGACTCAGTAGGATAATCACGGCCATAGTAGTTTATTATAAAGTATAGACAGACAAAGTCGTTAGGAGCTCTTCGATAAAGGCGTTATCACGTGGTTCTGGCGATAACTGGTATAATAATTAATTATTATGGTGTAAATATTATAGCTATAGCTAATTTATGATATTTGATGACCAGTATCGATACATTTATATCTCTCTTTATGGATCATTTGGAATAAATTTCTAATTTTTATAATAACTTCTTAATATTAAATTAATCAGCTTCAATAACTTATTTTTGTTAAATAAAACATTTTTGTTACAAAACAAAATATAATAAAATATGTTAGCTTTATATATTATTATAGAAGATTCAATATATACATTATTGTATATGTTTAAACATAAAATCTGAATCTTATCTTTATAAAAAAAGTACCTGGCGCTCGTTTCGCTCTGAGCTTTTTTGTACGAAAATTCAAATGCGCGTTATCCCAGAATTAAGACTAAGCTAGGTCGATGTTTCGCCTCCAAAAACCTCAGCATAATAAATTTTAGCGAAATCGTTAGAGCTTTTTTCGAAATAGCCGATTTCTATATCGGATATATCGAAATAGATAAGTGTATAAGAATTTCTCGTTTAAATATTGTCACATCTCAAAACGACTAGATTGATTTAGAAGAAGTTATATGTGCAAATTTGAATGGGTTCCTGGATGGTTTGGTAATGAATTTGAGCTCGATAGATGATGCTGGTCTTGGACAGGCCAACGTCTTTCAGTTCTGCTAGTAAACATATAGTATACAAGTCTTCTGTACGGACGTTTGTCACTGAAATCCTCTTAAATAACTGGACTACTTTTGATGAAATTTGGTATGCTTTTTGAGCGTTTCTCTTTCTGATTTATACATAACTAGCTGTTACCCGCGGCTTCGCTCGCGTTTATTTAGGGCTGTCTATATAATAAATAATTAAAAAATTAATATGC
>DVXP01000019.1:0-39258 GCA_018235645.1 Junonia grisea | reverse complement strand
GTTATTCCAAGTCTGATTCTTTTTTGTTATACCACGTTTTATAGTGACTGACGTTTCATGTCAAGTCACACGGGAATCTGTCGAATGGGATAAAAATCCTATGTCCTTTTCCTGGCTCTAACCTACCTCCCTGCCAATTTTCAGCTAAATCGGCTCATCGGTTCTTGAGTTATAAGTGGTGTAACTAACACGACTTTCTTTTAATATATAGATTTATTGTATGTAATTTAATGGAAAAATGATTCGTTTACTTTTCTTCGTAGTATTCACATTAACAGCAAATTTTTATGCGTCCAATTGTAAACAACTTCTTCAAGGCACTCGACAGTGGTCCTATAAAGATATAGGGTGTTTTTTTAAAGGTAAATTTCATAACAAAATTGGAACATCTATAGCAATTTGTAGATCCGCATGTTTTAGTTTTAGTGTAAGTACTACGGGCACGTAATTGCTTACCAAGGGTAATTAAGCCGGTTGCCCATTAAAGTGTTGTGAAGTTCGACAGCAACTATCTGCGATCGCCCAGCACTTGCGAACTTCCAAGATAACCTTACAGAGGTTATTTAGACGATAATTAGTTTTAAGTTCTGCTTTGCGATGGCGGTGAGGAAAGAATTCCTAAGTGACATATGGATATTTTTAAAACGGAAATTAAACGTGATATTTTTCGATAATTGAGAAGTTTATGGTAACTTTATAATATGTAAAGCATTACGAACGAAAGCTTTTGTAGAATTGGAATTGTAGATCAGAAAAAATATTTAATGTCACCGACAAAAAAATAAATAAACAAGTGTAAGTAACGAAAATCTTTATATGTATAATCTATATAAAGTAACGATTATCTTTTTATAGCTTTAATTAAAAGGAATATCATCTTTCAACGAATAAGTTCTTAAAAGAAAATATGACCTGCTTAGTCTATATAAAGATGTAGAAAATTATAACAACATTCTATATAAATAGACAAATGAAGTAGCATAAATTGAAAGAACTCATAGAAAGACACTGCGGGTCTTTTCACACCCACTGGGTGGAAGTCATAATGTTATTTTTGCTGTATAATTATGCGATCTAATAAAAATGCGCATCTCAAGACAGCGTTAAGAACTCGAGTGGGCGAGGCGCGAGGCGGACTCAAAAGAGTTCAGTTCATTACCGTCTTACAACCTCCTTGCCTGTTAGTGATGTAGCCGAATAGTTGCTTGTAGTTTTTGTCGATATTTTTTGGGCTTTATTTTTGGAAGACTTTTCTAATTGGCAGTTACGAAGTTTTCTAAGACATCCATACCACAAAGGAAAATATAATTAAGTAGTTAAATTTCGTATCAATCAATGGTGAAAAGATTCGTAAGAGGTTTCCATTTGAATCAACGCGACGGTTCGTATAGCTTTAAGTATAATACATAAGTATAAGCGGAATATTCGCTGCATACGTGACATGATTTTAAGTTCCGTTTTAAAACAGAAAGCAAAAGAAGAATTAATGAAAAAATATAAATGAAGACCGCTGTACTTCGGTTAGAGCCGTCTTCAGCGTATTCCATTAAAATACTTAGAAGATTCCATTTAAAATTACGAACAAAGAAAATTAAAATGGAGGGAAGAAAAAAATAATTACACAAAAAAAAAAATAATATTCAACGTTCGCAATCCAAGTCACTCGAACTATCATCGCCGAGCGGAACAAACTACCGCCAAGTGTGTCGATTTTCAACGTCCTCGAGAAAAAAAAATATTCTCGAGTCGCAAGTTCAGGGGGGTGGGAGGGCACCCTTCCTCTGGACCTCCTTAACTGCTCCGAGCGGACAAAAAGAATGAATGGATCCGCCCCTTAACGAATACACCGAGCGGCATAATTCATACTTAGAAAAATGCAAGGAGTTGACGTAAACCTTGTTATTTTTTTTAATTGCATCAATATATCGCGAGACGAGTTACGTAAGGTTAGTTAGATTAATTGTTGGACAGAATATCAGTGTATTGTCTTATTTGATATACAATCATATAATTTGTATAATTTAAAATTCGATGCTTAATAAAATAATGTAATTTCATTTTACAAAAAAAAAAAAAAAAACTTTTTGAGTCAATAAATAAATATTGATTTTTTTTTCGTTACGACAAATTTTCGTAGAGCCTATTTTGGATAATTATTATTATAAGTTTCTCAAAAAAAGTCATCACATGATCATCTCCATAACACTCAGTAACAATAATTAATAACGTGGAACGGAATGAAAGAAGTTAGAGCAACAAACAATTGTGACATAGTCGAGTTAGTAAGCATTGTGCTATAAGACGGCGATAGTGCTGGGCACTCGATGAAAGCCTTGGCGTTCACAACACTACCGTGCCAGTTACTTGGCCTAGCTGAATTGTATCAATTTTATATTTAGTTTCATTTATTGTATTGATGAGAAAAATAAATTTATTTGAATGTTTGATAAATCGTCGAATGTTTGATAAAAATTTATTGCTGAATAAACTAAAATTTAGAATTAGATGTACAGGAGATGATTTAAAATGTTCATTTACAATTATTATTTAAGGCAATAACGCGAAACCTTTACCATGGTGCAGTAACATTAGAATTTTTTTTAACAACATTGTAAATCATTTAAAGCCTCGACCAGGTTTGTCACTGACACCTGTTCATAACAAATTAAAAACAAAAATTACCATATCAGCTAAATCACTGTTCAAAGACCGTTATCGCGACCGATAGCATCTTTCAAGTCGGCTTTCCCTTTCGAACGAGGCACGGAAGGCAGCCTCGGAAGTTAAGATGCGTTGGTTGCCACGTATAATTTTTCCACTCTTTTTCAATTCACTCCCCCTATCGTCCCCACCTCCTCAACCCTTCCGTCTGTCAATCTTAACTACAAGGCGGGAATGCTACAGGGTTCAGTAGTGGGCCCACATTTTTTTTTCCATTTTCGTTTTAATAGGACTCCAGCCAGCATTACCGAGAAGCGATGACTCAAAATGAACGTTATAGTTTTAACAGTTCTGTGCGTTATGCTCAATTAATACGTGCAGTTTTTGTTTGATCACGGCCGGACAGGATAAGTTTTACGTTGATTGCAAACTTATTGATGTTGATTGGTAAATTTGATTTTATGATTTGGTGCGTTTCGGTTTATGAATATTTAGTTTGACTTGTATACGTGTGTCTTGTATAGCGACTAATTATTCTGAATTTGTGATCTGTATTTAGTCTAATTTTCGTTGAATCGAATGAAATTGGCGTTAAAAAGTCGCTAGAGAAATGATCATGATTTGGTTACTGAATTTTTTGTTTATTTCGTTTGATCTACTAACGAAACTTTGGAAGAAAATGTTTTTACGACATTTGAAATTAATGTTTTGGATATGAGAGAATGTTTATTGTAATTTCAATTTGGTTCGATTGATTTCTTGCTAGATTTCAACTGAAACGTCACTTTAAACTTAAATATGTATAAGATATTTTAACACTTAAAATACTTAAT
Organism: Junonia grisea; assembly: GCA_018235645.1. Lineage (NCBI taxonomy): Eukaryota > Metazoa > Arthropoda > Insecta > Lepidoptera > Nymphalidae > Junonia > Junonia grisea. The sequence continues at coordinate 35,764 of DVXP01000019.1, read as the reverse complement.
TTGATAAAAATCTACTTTCAAAGTTCCACTTTCAACAACAATTGCAAGAATAGCCATTTTCTTTTTAACTTGTTTGTAGCAACAGTTCCAATTAAAAAAAAACATCCAAAGAATTCCGTTACATCTTCGAAAGACAAACATTTAAGGTAATCATAGAAACGTCTGGGGAAAAAATCGAAGAAAACCATTACGTCCAACGGCACGTTAATCACGGCATTGTGGCGGCTTTGAAGGCGGTGGAAATGGGAAGACCAGACAGGCCAGGGGGAGAGTAAAAAAATAACCTCAACCTGCATACACGCATAAGTAGCGTTGCAGGCAATGTGCGAACGATGCGTGGGGAAATTTGGCGATGTGGACACTATGAGGGGATTCTTGCATGGACTTTTTGTGTTTATTTTTTATAGATTGGTTGATTGTGTGTGGTGTTATAAAATGTTTGTGTATCAACTATATATGTAAAGTATATAGTTGATATTTTGTTATATATGGATAAATACAAACGTAACGATTGCCGTTTCTAAAATTAATTCCATATCTATTTTTAAATTAAAAAAAAATGAAATCATTTGTTTTGTTTATGGTCGCCACATCTTATGGTTTAATTATGGGACTTTTTTTTTTAAATAATTTGTTAAATAAATTACTGAATGACATCAAAGACTGATTTTAAACTTCGAAAGAAATTACTTGAAAGCGATATTAACAAATTGATTACTTCTTAACATTAAAAAGAGAAACGATATTACAAAAGCATTTGCATTAATATATCAATCAAGAGGATAAAAAAATTATAATTTAAAAACAATTTTTTTCAACTACAAAATAAAAACCCGAAAAATGAGTAAAAAACCAAAACGCCCGGGTGCATTCCCTTTCGACGGCGACACGCGACTCAAGATGCAGCAAAGGGATCCCCTACGATCCACTACGCTGTACAAACTTACAACAGATAAGGGCCTCAAGTACCCCCCAAAAGGGGTAAGACAGACCCCCTCAAGTCTGCCTAGACTTTAGTGGAAGAAAAAATAATGGGTGAGAGAGACAGCGAATCCCGATATACCGATCCGTCTGTGGTTGACTTCCCTCCGTTACGCGTCGTTTATTCCTAGGCCTTGATATCTAGAATCTAGACTTTATCGTTAGACGCTAATTAGTTAACTGTTTACGTGTTTGCGTCACTTTAAATGTATTGGAGGTTGTTATGTATGTAGTTTAGATCTACTCATATCTTCTACAGTGTTGTAGTATTATTTCATTGTGACATCTATATTATATTGAGTGTGGTATTTATTTGTATCTTATTTGAGTATACGATGAATTAAAATAAATTCTGCAACGTTCGTTGTGCAATGATTCTAGAAGGCGAAGGAATAAATCCGTATGGATAATCATGTCAATACTTTAAAATTTTTAAATTTAATATACTCATCATGTTTCTTATATTTTTTCCAAAATTATTGTGCCAGAGTTTGCTTATCATTCTAGCCTTGAATTTAAGAATCTCTCTCACCGAAATACTTCTATTTCCCTGGCTGTTATAAATCCTTACTGAAAGCTAAACGAAACTTTAAGACGCAAACAACAGCCCAAAAATATCTCAAGAGAGGAACATTAAAAAAATTCGTGAAAACGTTTAACCCAAACTAGAAGAACAAAACACGCACAAGCATGTACTTGGACAAACTCGTTTGCGACGCGTAAATCCCCGAAAAAAAGAAAAAAAAACCTTGTTATTTTAATATAAAGGTAACAAAACACTCATTGTCTCAAGTCCAAGCTCTAATTATCCCAGGGGATATCGTATTGCTAGTGGCCGGTCTGAATGAGTGTTTCTGAATCTTACCGCCGTTGTAAAGTAATCGTTTGTGTACAGTCGGCAAGGGTTTCATGGTAATTAACTAGTAATTATTAGTTTTATTTTTTGTATATTTTTTGTTGACTTTTTAAAAGTTGTGAGTTTCCAATAAATAAACGATCTAATTTATCTTATTTATAATTTGAAAAAGAAAAAATTAGAATATGTAAATGTACAAATACTAGGCTCATCTAAATTTGATTAGCTACAGCCGCTTACAAAGATAAAAAAAAAATAGTCAAACAAAAGGGTGTAAACGAAACTACTTCCACGTACACCTATTTCACTTTCTCTCGCACCCTTTCTAAAGAAACTCTTAAAGAACACACGTTTCACGAGCATAAAATGTCGACGACGGCGAGTGTACGAACGGTTGGTTAACCTCCGCATGAACTTGATACATGACATTGTCTGCCCTTTCACGCACCTCGTCGAGCCCTTTGTGAGACTGCACTAGTTGAAGGTAGCTTTCTTCGCTGTTCACGCTACCTAGTTCTAAGCGGATTTTTATCCGACTTTTCGAAATTGTGCGTAATATTTTTTTATTATGCTTTTTTGGCTCTCTCTGTACATTTTCAATTTGTGTATGTCTAATTGTCTTGTTTGGGTAGGCTTGTAGAATAGATTTTAGGATATGAAGTCTTATTAGATAATATGCAAATATGACTTCGAAAAGAGGAACGGGAGAATCAACTTCAATTACTAAACTAAACAATAATTTTGGACATGATTCATCTCATATGAATTAAAAGAATGTTTGAATTAAAAAATCAAAGAGTTGATTGGGATTTGAAAAAATAACCAAAAAGCGTCTGATTGCATAAAACAAAAATCCACCACGGGCCGTTGTTCGAACAACGTAATTTACTCTTTCATTTATTTTCTTAGAAAGCCCTCGCGAACATACGGCTCTCTGAATGAGAAAAAATATTAACACAAGACTTTTCCTTAAAAGCGTAAATGCCTCGGCGTGAATTTCTTTTCTTTTTGAACGTCTGAAACAAAACATTTTTTATGGGGCCAGCACCAAGAGCTGGGGTGGTCAAGTGCTTCCGTCCTCAAGCTTGAATGTTAACATAGCTTAGTGAAACCTATCTTTATTCATGTGGTTACGCTGTTGAGTTATAATTAAATTATTTTCACACCTTCCTCCTCTTGATGTAACCTAAGGAGTGGTGAAAATGTCGACGTGACTTCAGATTATGAAGTGGGAAATGAGATGAGACATAATATTTTTTGAGGTAATTAATGATTCCATTAATAATAATGAATGGATGGAATGATTATTCATTATTGTACTGAAATTTTTCATTTGCAAGTAAAACAAGAAATGTCTGAACAAATAGAAATTTGATAACAACGTTTGAATTTTTCAAAGACGATAAAAATAATTCCTGTAATATTTTTTTCAGATGTTTAATGATTGCTCTGTATTTGCAACATCAATAGATTCTATTATTACAATTTCTCATTGCCGTTCCTAAAGTTAGGAAAAATAATGACTCAATAAAAAAAAGTTGTAATTACAATTAATTATAAAAATAATCAATAAAAATCAGCTAAGACAAAAATAGTGGCGTACTTATTTGTTTAACCGGCGTATCTCAAGCCACGGCAAATGAGGGGTGAGGTGATTAATGAATAATTAATGCGCACACTTTTCGCGCCAATTATAATTATGTAAGGAAAGCAATTATGAGCCCTGACTAGGTGTCGCATAAGTGAAAATTTGCATACACTATGCTTAGAACATAATGATTTGATTCATTAATGTTGAGATAATTAATGATGTCAAACAAAATCTGTGATTATCAATCTATAACTTAAGACCTTATTTATAACTTTTTAAGGTGAACGCGATATTTTATTTCTTGTCTATTTTTCGATTTATAATTTTTATTTACACGTATAATTGTATGTCTGTGAGTATGAGATATAAGTACAACACACACATATATACACATAATTTTGTCTGATATTTTGACCAAAAAAGTTACAAAAGAAAATATTTTAAGCGTTATTATGTGAGTTCCAAATGACCTTATTGTTACAAAGCCAAAGCACAGACCATAAAACGTTATATCCAAAGTCAGTTTTTGCATTATATTCATATTTCTCGTGAGTTTCGTTCATTTAGTTTTCTAGAAATCTTTTTCTTTGAAACGGAAGCCATACAACAATAATATAAGACCAAGAGGTATTTAAAAGAACAATACGTTGAATGCATAATCAAGTTTTAAGTCCAAGTGTTAAAGTGAAGAAAGTAAATTACTTAGAGCATTTACGTTGATATATATTATATTGTTTTGTGTTGAAATGGAAATGGACTCGGATTTATTACAAAATTTAATAATAGAATAGCTTCTTATGTAATATCATTGTATGTATTGCAGTTTTTTTTATTTACAGATTATTTTGGTAATTTCACTAGGAAATCCTGACTATCTTATGAATATTTAGACTATAAAAAGTTACATGAGTTATGATAAAAGATTTTAGTAAAAAAAAATTCGTGTAAAATGTATTCAGACACATGAAATGTGAATAATTATTTTGTTTTAAAGTCGGTTAAAATAAGAGTCGGAAGTCACATTCCGTGAATAATGCGTCTACGGTGTTTGACCACTGATTTTGTTAATTGAAAATGTTATCTTTAAAAATAAGATTTTTACTTTTTATGTATTTTTATTATAAAAATAAGATTTTATTACACTGTCGTAATATAAATACAGGTAGTTTATTTCGGTTTCAACTCCCGCGTCTTCTTAAACGAAACTTAGCGGGGGTGGATGCGTGTACGCAGAAATATCCACCTGATGCTTATAAAGGAGGAGGTGACTGCTATTGCTTCATTCCTTCAGTAATCCTTGACAGTGAATATTGTTTTGACCAATTAGTATACAAATTCAAAATGGCGAATTTTTTTCATAGAAGTGAAATGAGTGAAACAGGAGTCATTGATGGTAAGTTTGGTAGCTTGTATACTATTGATTGTTTAAGGTTTATCTAGAAAATGCATTATTATATTATTTAGTTTACTATAGGCTATATTAGATCACGCTGCGATCAATAAATGCTTAGCGGTAACAAGCAGCTCAAACCTTGGTAACATACAATAAAAAAAATCTTATTTAAAAAAATGTATTTCAAAAAAAGAACAGGAAGCAGTTACCACAAGCTTTTATGATTCAAATGGAATCACAGGTGAGACCCATATAGCACATATCTCCTAATTAACAATGGCGCGTGCGCAGGTCGGAGCGGAACGTCACGCCTTACCGGAAGCCGGCTCCGGCACCGGACGTCGAGATTGTCCCGAGCCCCTGATTCCTTCCGGTGACTCCGATGGTCGCGCTGTGTGAACGCGGCCTAAGTTTCAAGAGATCGCGGTAAGGGGTTTGAATGGTGTATCTTTTTTTTGGTATTTGAATTAAGAATGGAGATTTCTTTTTTTTAAGGCATGGCAGTTTTGTATATGTATACGGTTTTATTTCATGAGAATATTGTCGTGATAAATTCGTGAAGAAATAGTCAAAGTACTGATTATCCGTCCGTGTTATGTAACACGTATAGGATAACATTAGATTTTTAAGTTTATTTATTTATAATATGAAATGATTACTACCTTTTCCCTACCTACAAGACTCTTTAGTACATGTACCTTAGAAGTGAACTAATATGAAATTTTCAGGTACACACATCATCAAATCCTACTTTACTCCCTACAACATAAAGTACCTGTTCTATTAAGCTAAGAGCTTGTCCCTTGTACCACACTTGAAGGTCGTCGCTCCCTGATCTTTAGCACGGAACGATTGGTGATCTTTTTTTCATTGAACCCGACATGTCTGACTCATATCAGATTGATATAGCGAGATGATATCTTGTAAAACACCAATGAAACGTTTTCATTGGTCGCGTTCACAACCTGTTTAATAATTGAATGAAATTAAACAATGATTCATATTTTAAACATCAACATTTAATATACATTGGTCAATTACCGGAGTTGTTTTTGCCATTTATTTTTATACACCAGTGCAATTTAATCGTGTGGTTTCTGTTGAAGGGATCATTGTTCTAAATAAATTCTCAGAAGACGAGATAGACAATGGTCTTAAAGTCGCCGCGGTCTGTCAGACCACATGCTATTGTCCGATATCGGTTTACTTGTATAGTAGTGCTCAAGTGGCGGTTCTCACGGCGCATGCGTCCTTCTCACGCGCTCGCCTTACACTTCCTTCCTGCTTGCCCGACGTCGGTGCGTCTGCGCAAGTGCGTTCGGATACGCGATATTGCAACCGGTTTTGATTTATCATCTATAACTTTATTGTGTCGTAATCTATAAATCAGTTACAGTTAAAAAGTGACAATTCAAAAAATCAAAGGACGTATTATCATTCGGACTTAACTACGATATTTTTGCGATTAGTTGATATTTAGGAATACTGCTCCAGTACGATGGATGGGCCATCGTAGTGGAATATTTTAAAACAAAAAAACTTCATAATTAACGTAACCTAACATATAAAGAATCTATTAAATCGGACTGACAGTTTATGAGATAAAAGCATTCAAACATACTGTACATTTTTTAAGTATTGTAAAATTTCTAATTACAAATTTATATTGAATTTAAAATGTTCTGGTACCTTTTTGGTATTTTATAATTCGTGTTAATTTTTTTATCATTTACTATAGAGTACCCTCCGCGTATCCGATCGGCTCACCCTCGAGGGTCATCCAGCGGTTGTAAGCGACACCAAGGATTATAATCGTTTGCCGGCCCACCGCCTGGGAACTGCTCCTTCCGGACTCCACTGCTTAAGTGACAAATCTTTTTTTGATTGTGAGAAATACGGCCAGGATGTCAAGCTATTGACGCCGGCGAAAAGCGTTTTCGGAAGGAAACTTTTTAGTTAGGGTTTTAACATCGAGTGGGTGTTTTAGTAATGAAAATGCGTGGGAAGTTTTTATGGGGATTACGGTTAGAAGTTTGGGTGGTAATGGTAACATACTCGTAAATGTATCAAAATAATTTTATAGGTTAAAATTTGAAAATTGACCGCGTGACGCGATGTGAAAGTGTTTGTATGCACAGACATATGTTTAGCAATCATTTCTAGAAATACGTGTACACATAAAACCTGGCAGATGGAAAAGAAAGAAAAAAAAAGCAGAAAGAACGGTAAAATAGCCCAAGTATCAATTAACAGCAAAGCGTTTGAGCATGAATATTATATCTGGATAGGTTAGTTTTGTCTTGCGCGATTTCTTCCCGCTTTATATCCTTTGTGGCGTGCTAAGGACCATTGTTCCGTGCTCACGGGCGAGTCTTGAGAGCAAACAGGTCATGCTTTGTCTCAATGCCATTGTTTCACTAGGCCAATATTCCCATGGGACCGGCTCATCTACGACGATTGTTATTTTATTGTAAGAATCCTCGCTGCGATCATGGTAATTGCGTTTGGGGTAAGTTACGCGCGCCGCGGTAGCTTGGTTGGAAAGTATACGAGTATCAAGTATCGTCTTGATATAATAAGTATTTTTTTTTGTTAATTATTTTGTGGCTAAACAATATGTATTAATGGATCCGCATGTAATCAGTACGACTTAAATACGAAATAATTAGTAAACTATTGTTATTCAAATAATAATCACAAAATTTCATGGCATTGACCAATTTCAAGAAGGGGTCATTTAGATGAGAATAAAAAAAATATTTTTACATAATCAAATCTGTAGTTTATTTACCAGTAAACAGGGTACAGTTGTGAATGTAGGCGAGCGTAAATAAGTAATCTATCGAAAGTACAAATGATTTGTATCGAGGGATTAGTACAATTTTAATGTAGGAGATATCATCGTGTAAGCGGATTGGTGCACGCATGCCGGCTTACAAGTTTCATATTGCAACGCGTATCGGACCCGGGATACACGATTATAGCTATAGGTATTTTAAATTTTAAGTTCATTGCCCGTAACATATAGCTTGCAATTTTTATATATATTGACGTTTTTATATGTTATAGTTACAAAATCTTAACCCTAAAACGTCTAAAGAATTTTAGCTGAAGTTAAGTGTTTAATTCGTTTCAAATAAAACTGTGTATAGAAATTAACTAACCATCATCACCACTTATAATATTTGATTATTCATCTTACTTCAAATGCCTACTTATAACATTTACTCTAAGTCTCTAATGTAAAGAAGAGTGCCCAATTGTGTGGAGTCTAACTCCACTAAACGTTTTTTTTTTTAAATTATAATGTCATCTCAAAGGGTGCAAAAGATCATAGGCTATAGTTTATACTGTATACATTTATGTGTATTATTTTAAAACATCGTTACCGCTATAAAATGTAGAGTAAATATTCATTACAACTTAAACTTTTCCTAACTGTTCTCCACTGTATTATAAATATTAGTTATGTCTGTCATTATAAACATGCTTCAGTTTAGGAGTGGTAACGGCCAAGCAAGCTGTCGTGCGGTACCGGTCGCTATCCATCTGTTGTCGTGACCACTGTTCTTATTAATTACACCTTTATAATTTATTTTTTGTTTATTTAAATAACGGTATTCTTATTTTTTTACAATTGTTTTTTTTTGTAGGTTTGTGTTTGAGGTGTCTTAGATTTTACATGCTTTGTACGGCTTGAGGTTAGAATAGAGATGTCTTTGCGAGAGATTTGTATATGTAAATCCGTACTAAGTTTGACTCTTGTGTAAATTCTAATATATTTTAGAATTAGTATTAGAATTATATGCAATATTTTTATCAGGGGGCACGGAAGCGCCTCCGCCAAGTTGAACAAAGAAAAACAAAAGGCACGTCCGAAGCTTTCTTTTCTTGAATTATTATATTAGCGGACGATTGTGTTTGTTTTGGCTAATTTGAATAAGACTAAAGGATTTTGTTAGAACTTAAATTTCTTCCCTTTTTTGTAACTTATAAGCAAAATATAAATTAAAGTTATTTAACTTAAAAAAATAAGAAAAGTAATAGTTTCGCAAAACAGATGATAATAATGAAGTTTTAAGTTCCATAACTTTCTTAACTCGTGTACAATAAGTTAACCCCTTAACAAGCGCAACCCTTGATTAAGCATCTCAATAGATCGTTTCCATATCAAATTCAAATAATACTATTCGATTAATTAAAATTACAATCATCACTATCCTAACACCATATGTTTATACAGCCATGTGTGAAATGACTTGCCGATTTTCTTACACCCGATCTATTGTAATTTTCATCCTTCGTTACAAGAGAAATAGTTCTTGTGTTTTAGTTGTTAAGGCTCATAAGATACAAGAGGAACATAGTCGATAGTTTCAATGCCTTTTCTAATTAAACAATGTCTTGAAGGAAGTCCCAATTCGGAATTACAAATTCTACCCCGTCATCGTAAGCTAACAGTGAGTAAAGTTTCAATTTCTTGAGTTGATTAGTTTCGAGTTTTTGTAGCGCACTTCCGGGTCCCGAGTGACGTCGTACGCACGAATGCCTTTCTAGAAATTGATATTTGGGCTCTTAGGTGGCCATTAGAACGTCTGTCTTCCGGTTATTGATAGTTAGTGGCGCGTGTGTCCTCCCTAAATTGCTTCATTAGAACCGATAATTTGTTCAGCGACTGATAGACAGACACACAGACGGCGTTCCGTCCCGTCGACCATAGAAATATATTATTACCCAAATTAGTAATTACAAATTGTTTACCTCAAAGCTAGACAAATACACACGGCGATGCGTCGCAATCATGCCGTCGCGTAAACAAAATCAGATAAAACTCATCATTTTACGCCTAAACGAATTATCTAGCGAATTTTGGGTCGCGCCGCTCCCGGTGCGTCCGCTTGTTCAAACAAAATACTGACCAATCACGATTTTGTGAATTTGAAATTTGTTAAAGCCCAGTACAGAAAACCAATACCGCGTACATAGTACACGTAGGTACGTAAAACTACGCACAGGCTAAGCAAACTCTCGGCTGTGTGGGGCCCGCACACGCGCGCGCGCCCTGTAGACAGACACTCACACAATGCGATATTGCAAATGGGCTAGTCGAATGTATTCGTTCGCCCGCCGGCCGCTGGGGTGGGAAAGGGGGAAGATGCGTTTTTGTGCACAACTCTCCGCTTTAGCTACATTTACGGGTAAAATATAAGTGCGTAACCAATACGTCCTTAATAAGGCGCGTCTGTGTGCGTCGTGTTTCACGGCGCGCGACATCTAGCCCCCGAATCCTGTTTTTTAATAGTCCTTGTTCGGCCAAAAATACAGAATATTTTCCTTTTTTAGCTCGCGCACAAAATACCTGTGTATATGTAGGTATGGATATTTTTGGGTGGAACAAATGCTAGTATAGGTAAACGTTGATTGGCCGGGAGCGCCGTAGAGCCTACGGGTTGGTGAAAAATAAAAAGAGCGTATTATTAGTGACAGGAGCAGACTAAGTAGTCAAGTCCATCGGTCTCCGCGTTAGGCACACCTGACTGGCGCCGATCACGGCCGGGTTCACACTTCTTTCAGCGTCCCGAACCGGCCGAATGGAAACTTACATGAAAGGAAGCCGGTTACTTCGTAACTAAGAAAAAAGACGAAATGGAATTTGTTCGAGCCGCTAGCTTTCAGAATCAGTCGGGTCGGGCCGAAATACGAAGTAGCCGTAGCGGGCTCCGGCTTCGATGGAGTTCTTTAAAGAAAAATACTGCCTGTGGCTTTTTCGCTTCGCTTAAAAATTACAAGGACATTACATTTTTATATCATAATTTTTTTTATTAGTGACAGTGTCTACACTGTTCTTGGTTTAGACATGAGAGCTCCTGTATACGCATTAAGAACGCAAAATTCGGACTAAATATGTAAACAGATTCAGCAATCAATCGCACATTTGAATCTAACGAGAATCACGAGCGACATCAAAGCCTACCTAATTGCTACACTTAGATTGACAAACCAGTAAATTCATTAGCGCATGATGCGGTCAGAACTCTTTAATTATCAGCTCGCTAACCTCACGTCAATGTTACTGATTTATTTAGATTAGCCGCCGGCATAATACCATTTCCTAGGGCCAGGAATACAAAGCAAAACGGGCGATGTCCACTCCTCTTACGGCAACACGAATTTTCGCACACACACAGACGCGCGCCAGTTTTACCGTACATCGGAGCTTGTATAAAATTTATGGCGCACACTTTTGCAGGCATAGCATAGATCTGTGGGGGGATGGAGTCGGTCAGCCATTTCGCGTCGACTAGATTTACAACCTCGTGCGTACCCGCTAAAGCTAAGATTGGATAAGTCTGTCAAATCTGTGCACGCTATTGTGGCCCCTGAATTTAATTAATACGGACTGTATTTGTGTAAATTATACAAATTGCGCAGCGCTGCTTCGGACGCGTGTGGACGTGACACTGCTAATTGATGCCCGTGTCAGTGGCGGGCTACGTCGAAAATAGAACTGATAAAACTTGCCAATTTTTTTGTCGATATTTTTTTTCCATGTGGAACAAAACATTCGAAAGATATTCATACCGTTTCGAATAATAAAAGCGAACAAAGCTGTAGGATAACGTTTAATCGAAATAAGTCAAAAGAGGTTCACGCTAGATAAAACTTTAATACAAAAATATCAACGCACGCACACAAAAGGGTCAATAATATCTCTCTTAAGCATCGGTTAAAAATGCCCCCCGCGTCGGGGGCATTATTTCAAAATGCACGTTAGGTGGGAGGGGGCGCGGGGTCAGCCGCTGTTTGTCTATTGCCGCGTTTTCCCATTCACCGGGTGAATTTTCCGAAGCCCATTGCGCCGACCCCCTTCCCCCCTTCGAGCTGCCTCTCTGTATTTTTATTAAGGGAATTATAGCGTCTGAATGAGTGCTTATATACTTATATTGATTAGTGCAATCAGCCGAGCTCAGATAGAGATTTTGGTAAATATATTATTTGAAAATTTTAACATATTTAACCAACGGAGGTAGGAGTACAACGTAGATAAATCTTGTTATTTTTCTATAATGCAGGTAGTTATATCGTTTCCAGCAAAACCGGTGATTTATGCAGATAAATACATTCAAATGGAAAAGCGATGCAAGCCTTTCAACCTCTACAGGAAATCAAAGGGAGTCAGTTTTCTATGTACCTTTGTATTCGCTGTAAGATACGCTCTCTGGTAGAATTTAAAGCAACTAATATGTATTAATGCTATCTACAATCCAATATAGATACCACTTTTCGTAACCAGTGATAACTGGATGAAACCAGATTTTAAGCTAATAATAAAATATGTTAAATCGTTTTGTTCTCGCTTAGATTTTATATAGGAATATATATAGAAAATAAACGAATATATTTTTTGTTTAAATTATTTCAATACGGCCAACGTACGAACAAAGACGGCAGGGAGCATTTTCGACCTACACGTAGATTGTCCAACTCATAACGGACGCGTCACTCTTATCGGAAAAAAGTTCGACGTGGAGTGTGCGAGTTTCCCTGCATTTAGTTTCGTCAGGGCAAATTTTTAATTTCACTAATAGAGAGCAAAAAAAAAACCGACCGCTTTTATTTATTTTCCATTTTATTTCTAACCTAACTTTGTTTATTTAATAATCATTTAACCGAATCACTCGATGAATAAATCGTATAGAAACATCGATTCGCGTTTTATTCGTAGATGAAGAAAATACGTATTTCCTTTTGTGAAACATCGGTTTGAATTCACGTAACGGCTATGCATTGATACGAGATAACATCGCTTTTGGCGTTCGATATTCAAAACTGCGTTGTTCTTGATTAATGTTCCGCTTTATAGCTTTACGTTCGTTCCGAACAACGTGTTTTAAAATTATCGATCTAAACAGTCAAAAACCGAACGCGATATCGCCTATATAGATATGAGCCATTGTTCGCGGAGGTTCTATGCAAGTTTTACAGATTATCAAGAAATTTAATAATTATTTGTTTGCAACTATTAATTTATTTGATTGCTTTAATTACTATTAATATTTTTCTAAATAAAATACTTTAATTAGGCCAAACAAAGTCAAATTTTACTTAACAAAGACCGCATCACAAAATAGACAATCATATTATTTAAAAAAAAAAGTAATAATAATATTTCCCCATAAAAAAAACATTTCGAAAAACTAACAAACGAGCAAAAAAAAATGCACTCGTAAGTAAAAAAAATACGACGATCCTTTTTTCCGTACGCAAATATCGTTATAAAATTGAATTGTCAGAGTGCCGGCCCTCTTTTATTACATAGATGGAGCGTACCTACGTCTGATTATTTGAAAATTCATGCGATGTCCACCCCTGTCAGCCTGCAGACAAAATACGTGTGTACGAAATTCGGCCGGTTTTATTCCGGTGCTGAACCGGCGCGCACCGGTTCATACCGGTTCGTACCGCGCTATACCGGTATATACGGGATACGACCGGCGATAGACACAGCTAGTCAAGTGTCGGAATAGATTTTATTAAGTAAACATATTGCTTGTTTTATAAATATTCTTGTACACTCGTTTAGATTGAATGCATTCGACACGTGTGTTTGTTTTTCTTTTTGTGCTTTAAACGATTCGGATTTTTGGAAAGTTGCTACTGAATGGATTTTGGTATTGAATACAATTTTCTCTTACCATTAATATGATTTTGAACACCTATCCAACGTGAAATATGCCCGTGGCCTTCGGATGGATCTGAAACAAAAATGGAGACATTAATTTTTATCGATCGAAAAAAGCTCTTATATCTAAGTTTGCATACCTCTAATTTGCTTAAAAATAAATGAATTATTGAGATTAAAATCTTGCCAAACAAAGAAAACTATAATAAACACTTAACTAATAAACAAAAGAGGTCTATTAAATAGACAAAACACTGAAAGTACGAAGTCTTCCTCACTCATCGATAAGACGTCGATAGGATCTATACGGGCCCCCACGTGTGGACCACCCGCCGGCAGCGCGTGCGCAGCCCGTGTTTATACGGCCAATCTTTCACCCGTATGCCCTGTAGCCGATCGCAAGATTCGTCGATATGATTAATTTTCTTTTTTATTTATTTGGCCCTAATAATAGAAACAAGTTTTGTTTTTTTAGGAAGAGTAGATTTAATTACGATTGTCAAAGTTTTTGAAGGTATATGCAAATATATTTATAGTAAGTTGATACAACTGAAATTTTTAATGTTTCTTGTTCTAATTTACTTGTTACACCAACCCGCAGTGGATCAGTGTGGTGGATTAAGCTCCATAACCTTCTCCCTAATAGGAGAAGAGGCCTATGCCCAGCAGTGGGATATGTACAGGCTGTGTTACGTTATAATTTACTATATTTCACGCACCATTCGTGCGATTTCTGTATGTATGATTCTATAAAAATATTTAGCAATGGTAAGCTACCCAATCTTAGAAACAAATATTTTGAATCAAGTATCTGCCTTTAAAAATTAATCAAACTCCCAACCATTCTAGTTAAACGTGTCACCACGTCAGAACGGTCACCTCAACAATAATCTCTAAAATAAATTTACTTAACATTAATCGTCGCATAAATCGTAACAAACAAATCGTTTTGTTAAAACGCTTATAATTACAAACTGGTAACATCTTGTTACAATAAGAGGCTACCAGGTGCTAAGGGCGTGCATTGATACTTCACTAGTGGCCCTTGAGGACCGGAAGTGGCATACATCGGTGAAAAAACAGTGATTTATTAGTATTTTATGAGTGGACAATTCGTAATACATCTGGTGGGGAATCTTTTAATGTATCGAGTACTAAGTGTTCTTCTAGGCATATGTTTTCGTTTCATTGCAATGTATACTCGTACATTATTATTGTATCTTAAGGAGCTCACTGAAAACTATTACATATTTTATTTAAACGATATGTTCAAATAACTCTTTATTCAATTTGGCTTTGGGGGCACTTTTGAATAAAAATTAAAATTAAATTTTTAAATAAAAAAAAAATTATCGATTTTTGTTAACCTAAAGAATACTAAATATAGAATTAAATTTATTACAAATAATAATACAAGTAGCATTTCTATATAAGTACGCTTGTATTCTTAAAACGAATAGTTACATCGCTTAAAGAATATCGTAACCACTAAGCAAACAATAAGTGCAAACGTCAAAGATACAAAAAAAGCTGTAAAAAAAAAATAAAAAAATCAGTTTACGTGCCTCTCTCAATAAATCCCGGATCGACTTGCGCAAGTCCGTACGAAATCTTTTATGTTTAGCGCAGATGTGTTAATTGGTCGCAATCGGTGACTTTAGCCGAATCGGATTAAAAGTATCGCCTTCGAAGATCAGTCGATCGCGATTATATTTCATTTATCGCTTCTCGTTTGTTTCTATTGTCACGAAATTGACTTACATTAATTTTTAGATAGTACATATAATTAAATCTAAATTGTAAGCCGAATGAAATTTTAAAGACGATTTATGCGAAATGTATTTTTAATTTGTAATCATTAATCCTTAATGTTCCTACAAGATTTAATGAAATTAATATCCTGTATGTTTTTGTTATGTATAAGGTACATTACTGTAAAGTTTCCTTTATATAAGTTCAGTAGTTTTTGCATAAAACAGAAAATTTCTGTCGTAATATCCATGCATCCTAACTCTACTGATTTGTGACTTGTGAGTTCAGGTCCCTTTATATGTTTAAGTATATTTCTACACATATAAAAATCAAATTGTAATGTAGTCTGAACGTTAGTTTAAATATTCTTAAAACAAAGGAAATATTAAGTGTACTTGTGTCTCAGTGCATTTCGTTGATCGTATCACAAATATTTTTAATAGTTTTTCATTATGACTAGACATAATGTATTACAATAAAAGTACCTATACTTAGTGTTCAAGATTATTCTGCCCTTAGAAAATTGAAAGTATTCCCAAGATTTTGATAGAAAAAAGCCTATATATACGATGGAATAAAGAAATGATACATATTCTTATAACTCAAGTAGGTACAATTTTTTTTTCACACAAAAGTCCCTTCCAAATTAGTAACGCTCACTTGAAAAAATGTGTCAATAGCCCATATTAATATTTATTTGCATGATGCGGGCCACTAAGACAGAACTATTCTTGGCTTGCACAATAGATTGATCTACTTGGTCTAAACTAGGGACGTTATGGATATGAAATTTCGGATACGGATATAGGAATAATGTTATAACGATTTCGGATACGGGATATGTAATTATTTCGTATTATACGTTTCGGATACAGATATTCAATTTTTAAGATAATATTAAAGTAAAATAAAAAATACAAATAGGTAACATATTTTTGACGATAAAATTACAATCAGTTATGTTTGTTATTGTAAGTACAATCAATTGTTAGTAGCAAAAATCCGAAAATGTTTCATTTAAATTTCGCAATTATCCGAAACTAATCGAAACTATTATAACGTAGTTGGTTACGGTTATGGATGTATTTTTCTTTCGGATATCCGATAGTTTCGGATATTTTACGGAGTTCCTTACCATCCCTGGTCTAAATTAACGCACGGCCCCGCATCTATGCCCCGGGCGACATTTTAGTTCAATTTCTTTTTTCGCAGAAGTGGCGGATGTTTCTTTAATTGTGAGGAGAAATCTAGTGACGATGGTTGTATAATTGTATATGTGGGTCAGGATTTGGTTTGAGAAATGTGGAGATGTTTTTAGTCATATGTTACCTACTTTAACAAATTTTGTTGTAGTTCTTTATTTATTGTAGGCAAAAATGTCAGACAAATATCATATAATATACAATACCTTAAAAATATAGGTACTATTACATATTCTCTTACAAGTGCTCGTACGTACGTACAATAACATAACATGTGATGATCTACTTAAAATATTAAATTATGATTCAATATTTAGTTTCAGGATTTACCTAGTTTGTTCTTCTTGATTTGTTAATTGGAAATCTTTAACATTATTGCAATATTTTAACCTTAATTTTAAGTCATGCTCAGTAAAGGAGTACCACAGTAATAACAGTATGAGTTACGAAGGTTAACTTTTTTATTATAAAAGTGACAATAAATTTGATACCATATAATAAGCCCATTATAAAACCCGTCACAAATAAAACGTATTAGTTACAACATTACAAATAATGTAAAACATCCTTTGAATTCCGAGACAAAATTACATGTTATCGAATCACCGGAGAACCCTTTATCTCGTCATCGGGTGGTTCCAGACCGCGACCTGTCAAAATATAAAAAACTACCGCTCATAAAGCGTAGTTCATACGCCCACTTAAGACGGGTGACGTCACAGGAAGTGACGCAAGGAGCCTCGCCGTCTTGAATGGGGCACGCACACCAGCACGCGCGCGTCGCCACGACGTCTTACGCATGGCTGTGTGTGAATGAACGTACGTTGCGCGTTTACACCGTGATTGTGTTGTGAAACACTTGCATTGAGATTGACGTGCCGAGTCTAGTGGACAAACATAGCTTGATAGATGCGACGTGCGGCTAATTGAACGATGTCAGTTACATTTACGGACGGGAAGTAAATTAAAAGTTTTAGTCGCCGCTCGGAACTAGCGACTTCTAATGAGCAAACATACGAATCATTTACCGTCATAAAGTCTCGCTTGACCGCGCCTAGAACAATTGGACTCGAAAAACTGTTCGTCATTTCCGAATTTTAATGAGCGAACACGTTACGATGAATGACAGGGGCATTGGACCCTGTGCCAAAACCATAATACACCGGTAGCCGGCTCGCGTTGTTATAACCGCCTCGATTGTAATTTCGACTTTACGCCCCGTTAATAGGGACCCGTTTAAAATTAGCAGTAGTTCGGAATTCATGAAAAGTAAGTATCGGTATGTAAGGGGGGCGCGGGCAGGTGTGAAGCCAGATGTCTTGAACAAATTGCCGTGCCATAAGGTACCGCCGGTGTGGACACACCCTTACCTTTGTTTGGCGCTTGGCGTGTGCCAAGCTTTAATTTTATGCTTGATTACGAAGCGATCGGGGGACTACTAATTAATAGTTGCGAGATGAACGCTCGAGACTTCCAACTTTTCAAGTATTTGATGCATTGTTTTTAGTTCTGTGAATTTGAATACTGGTAAGGTACGGCACTGAGATCATTAAAAGTTTTAAGAGTCGCTCAAGAACCGTTCTATATATTGTATTTCGTTAGTGATAAACACTGGATTGCATAATTTGCACCTTACGGTTTAATGAAGACGACTTTCAGAATTCGCTATGTATCATATTGGCCACATAGATCTACTAGAGATCCGAATAACATTTGTCATGTGCCTAAGCAAAGAAGGCAGATAGGAGAATCTTTTGGAAGTCATAATTCCTATAAGCTACATGTAAGAGTCGTCAAAAAACAATATGTCAGTTTTCGATAGATTATCTTTAGATAGATAGATTATATGTATTTCGTGTTATACGATATAAAGACATACACGCTCGCACAAGTTGACACGGGCACTTTAAGTCGAGACAGTGTTGTTCATGGATAAACTTATTCGATAACTGGTATATATTATCGCTCCAAATATACAAAACAGATCATCGAAATACACCTCAGATTTATACAGGGTCAATACATGTTACGTGTTTTAATTGAAACTGTTTCAACGAAGTACGATTTCAAGGCCATATACAAAAAATCATCTAAATCGGCTCAGTAGTTTAGCATCTAGACAGTTTCTAAGTTTCAGCTCAGTTTTCACATGATGTATATTTTCCAACAACGAATTCATCTAACTACTAGAAACATGAATGAAAAAATATCCACCGTTGCCGCTTTGATAAAATACGTTACTCAAGGTATCTACTTTTCGTATATTATTTTTTTCGCATATTATTTTCGTATATTTCGTATATTATTATTTTTCGTAGTATTTATTTTTCTACTGGTTCGAAGTGTTTCTGAATAGGAAAAATATACGTAGTTTCAATTAGTACCCATGGTCCGCATTGACCCTGTATACAATTCTTACCTATACTGAAATCCAAAAACTCCTTAAAACAGTACTCCCTTTAAATCCGTACAGAAGCAAAAATATTAAGCCCGTCCCGTTACAGTTTCATTATACGTATAGACAGAACGAAGAACAAAACGTAATCTTCCCAACGTTACTGCTGTTAAACATTTATATAAAAGAAAATTCTCCCATTCGCGTTTATAAAAGCGAAATGAAAACAAAACTATTCCTTTATTCATTTTTATCCGTATATTGTCTTTGGTCGGTCTCTGTGTCCGGCCATGAGGCAGGTAATCAAAGGTGCACGACAAAGCCTGGCTTTTTGAATCCTTTACTCCCTTGTTTCATATCTCAGTAATTGGCTTTCGATTTATTCTGCTCATGCACTCGAGTTTGCGTCTTCGATAATTTGCGATTAAATTCTTAGACTTGGCTACTCTATAATTTTCTAAATACAAAATCGATTAATCGGAAAAAAATCGATTGATTGTAAAAAAAAAAGTAAATAAAAGCTCGAAGACGCGTATTCAAAATTTGAAATAAACCGCCGAATCGAAAGCGTCACTTCTCCCCACATAGTGCAGCCCCCGCGAAAGGTGCGCGTACGCAGGGGACCACCCCTATTATCTTTAACATTTGAAGTCTGTTTGCAAGATAAAGGCAAAGGGAGCAGGGGGTGATTTTCTTTATTCTTCACCCGGATTTATTATTATTTTTTAGATATTATTACTGTGATTGTCGACTGGCGCGTGCGCACATGCCCCTAAGTGCGACCCTATAGAGCGTAATGTAATGCTCTTACGCGTTTTGTATTTACTTTCCTCTATTGTTATTGGATTATTGAAGGTTACTTTAGTGGTCTTTCTAGCTCCGTGATTATTAATATTTGGTAACCAACTGAAAATAGTAACTTTTGATATATACTACATTGCCATTTTTACGGTAACAAAAACATCTGGTTCGATAAATCGTAATATCAATACAATGAAGACGTAAATCGTTTAGTTATCTTAAGAAAAAAATTCAATAAAAGTTAAGAACATAATCCTTATTGTAAAGCATTAGGATTTGAAATCGTCTAATATCGTCGTCGTCAATCTATTGTGATTTTGAGCCACTTGTTCAGTTGTAACGCACCGTCCCAAGGTTTATTTCTATTCAGACGATAAGCACAGCTGATTTTACGCACCTTACTATAGTATTTCATAACAGACAATATTCACCTTAATCCCGATCTGAATAAGGTTCTAAAACCCAAATCCAAATTCGATACTTGTAAGGTAGTTCAACTTCTTAAAGACCGTATCACATTGCAAACGCATTTTAAACTGTATCTAGTTGTATTTAAGTATATTTTCGATTGAATCGGTTCTCGAGGCACGTGTTTGAAGATAGTATCAACGTGCACATGCTGTTTGATCCGGCGTATTAATGTGTTTTGTGGGCGTATCAAATGTCTCACGGCTTTCAAAGCATGGCGCCTAAGACAATACTTAACCAGGTGTCGGTTTGTCGGTCATTCGGTAAAAAGTCATTTCCGTATTTCTTTTACGATCTTCATAAAGAACTGATATTTTACAAATATTTTTTTCCGTTGAAAATAAAACCGGAACTTGTTAAAACCTCTTTGCGAAGTGTTAGCGATTATGCGTATTTGAAAATGGTATATCGATCCAAAATGGCGTCTAATCCTATAGACAGCGTACTCAGCGCCCACTACACTTACAGCTTACTTGCGCCCCTCGCCACCTTTGACCCTGCGCCGGCGCAGCTGCACATAAGATGGCTACCGCAGGGGAGAGCGATCGATAATTTCCCTATATAGGAAGACTCGAGCAGAAATCGATACTGATTCGCGTGAAATCTTCTTATACTTTTTTCTGATTATTTTTGTTAATTTAAACTTTGTATCTTTAAAGAATTTTAATCGGGTTTAATAGTGTACCTAGGTAAGTGTAGTATTTTCATTGCCTAGACGTTTCGAATACTTTGTCACGGGTACATACCAGAAAGTAATTTCAATTTCTTAATTAATATTATTCCAAAATCGGTACCCATTTAAGTAATCAACAGATTCAATGTACCGAGACCTATTCGACCATCTTTTTTAATTTTCGCAGATAATATCTTTCATTACTGCTTTTTAAACAGCTACCGAAATTCTATACCATTCATCATTCGCGAAACATCTTTCGGTGCGCACGCGCAGAACAGATGCGTTAACATGCGCAGAAATAAAAGTGGAGAATCTTCACCCGTCCCTTTATGTCCTATGAATCGCAATGTTAAGCTGATATTTGTGTATTAATTCAAATTCGTATAAATCGGTATTGATTTCACATCTGTCGTTAAGGGCAACAATTGTCTCCGAGTTTTGTGGTTTTAAAGTATTCTGCTGTCGTTTAATTTGTTTTGAAACAGCATAGACAATTATTATAAGTTGGGTAATGATAGCGTTCCTTTGACTTAATATTAATCATGTGGTTTATCGAAATCTTATACAGTGTTTGTATGCAGATATTTTCGTTAGTATTTATCTTATAAATAACAATTAATGTTTGCATTAATGTCCTCTATACCAGTTTTCGCTTTAAAACCAGTGATCAGTTTGTGACACTAAATTTTTTAACCGAAACGCGATCATGTAGTTATTTGGATACCAATCAATTGTGAACATTTCGATGGCAGCTAACTTCTTTAAGCTTCATATAAAATATTCAATAAATTTTATATATAGCCCTATAGATTACTAAAACTATCCACAGAGAATTACGGGAAAACTAATATCAAATAGAATATTAAAATATTTATCAATCTGTAAACACTTGGTGCTCGGGCACGCGACATCGCCGACACCGGCAAAGGTGCATAACCACCCTTTCTCTATTATTATCGTCAAGCAATGGATCGGCCCTTTGCCCTTAATACGGGCCCTTCAATTGTTAGCTTAAAACCGGCTAACTTATAAAGTATTTTTTTTTCAAATTAAAGTTGTAGTATTATTAAACGAAAGATGTGTTTATTTCGAATAGCTGAATGCGTAATTGTGAGTGTTGAACCTTACTGTTTGGTTGGTTTTGTTTGTGTCTGAATATGTTTGAGTAAAGCATATTTTATATGATACTAGCTACCTCAATTTATAACGTTTGTATGGGAAATAGAAAATGGCTGTTTTAGAGGTTTCCCGGCAATTATTTGAGTGGTTCTCACCATTTAAACCTTCCCTAGACCTCCACGAACATTTCAAGACCAATATAAGATAAATCCGTTCAGCCGTTCTCGAGTTTTAGCGAGACTAACGAACAGCAATTCATTTTTATATAAATAGATACATACTATTTACATAATTTAGTTTATATAAAAACAATTTACTGTGATTTATAGATTATGTGATTTCTAAAAAAAATCAAATTTGTAAAATGATTTTGACACTATCAAAAAAATACAATTTAACGTTACCCTAATCTTCGTACCAACATTTTTGGCTTTCTTTTTTTGGTCCAATACAATTCAACAATAAATCGATTCCTAAAATTATCTTTATACTAACCTCGATCATTCTTGCTTCATGTCTTATAAGTGATCAAGAGCAAAAAATATGGTTCTGCAGAACCGCCTCAATTCACAACACATGCGCAAGGTGATCCCATTCCACAAAGGAACTCTTTCTCCGCCGAAAGGTGCAAATTGTGAAGTAGGTCATCTTAATATTTTTTATTGTGTCATGTGGTATGATGTTCGTTATCAACGTTTACCTGCTTAGGCTTTGGTAAGATAGGAAGGTAAGATTTTTTTCTTTAATAAGTTTTTCAGGTAATTACGGAACGGAAGTAGAAAAGATTTATGTTATTATTCTTACATCAAATCTTTATTTAGCAATAATCTTGAGTATGTTAAGAAATAATCCAGTATAAATACCACCGAATATCTCTAGTTGATTAATATTTTTCTACGACTGACTCCACCTTAAGTACCTAATGAAATTCGTCAAATTATCTACTCGCTAAAACTCAAAAACGGCTAAATCGATTGATGATATCTTGGTCTTGAAATATTCGTGGCGGTCTAGGGAAAAACACAGACCTTTTTTTCTCTAAAACAGACCTTTTCTATTTCCCTTACAAATGTTCTAAATTAAGGCAGTACGAAGTCTGCCGGGTCAGCTAGTTTATCAATAAAATTGGCCACAGCACATTGGGCGCTAAATAAAATTGTAATTCAGATAGTTCCCATCACATGCACAAATAGGGCGGATACATTAAAAATATTAATCTTCACAACACTTAACTACTCACACAAAAGTGCTGACTGACTAAAAGATTACCGTGACAGACTTACACACGTTAACTCAGAACTCAAACAAGTGGGCTAGAATGTTGAAAATTCGCGAAAGTTTTAAGTTATATTACATCCGATAAATATGAAGTTTCCGTCACTCGAACCCTAATGACGAAGATATATACCTACAGCTTCCTATAAGACATTTTTATCGTTTCCTAGCGTTTGTACGCTGATAATAAATCGTGAAAATAATGAGACACTTCCCAAAATTAAAACTCCAAGGTGTCCTCCAATAAGGAGCAAAAAGTCCCGAAATCCGATAAAATATTTCCTTATTTCCCTATTTCATTTGAACTTAGCAATAGCAAAAGCTTTAAATTAACGAACTTTTTCAGATTTAGAATACATTTCTTATAAGATTGAAATTAATATTTTACAACTAGTGGTCCCGACAGACGTACTGTCTAGTGAACGTACTAAATTGAATTTTGTTGTTTTGAATTGTTTTGAAATTTTCTTCGCAATTTTTTCCATGTTTTTCACCGTTTAATCCTTCCCTGTACATCAACAATTATTTCAATATCAAAATTAGTCAAAGCGGTTCAGCCGTTCTTGAGTTTTAGCGAGACTAACGAACAGCAATTCACTTTTATAAGTATATATAGATATCTCTGTAACAAAAACTACACAATAGTTATAAATTTATTTTTTATAAAAAAAATTAGACAGTTTATAAGAACGCGTGGCAAGAGCAATAATTATTAAGAACCTCTAACAATCATTATAATTTATGTCAGTGTGTCAGAAATCTGCACGGTATAATCGATAACTATTAAATCCCGTGACCCTTCCTCCTAAACCTGCTATAGAAATATATACCTTACGCCGCCATTTTAAAAACTAATTTCATTCGCAAACAGAAAATTAGTATTAGAGTGTATCATCCAAGTAAAGAAGAACCATTGAAAATTGAACTTTGCTGCTTTGATGATAAGATGTAGGCATAGGTCTAAGTTAATTTGTGCGTGTTCCCATAGACATCTGTTTGGATAGTCTTGAGTAGGGATGTTATGGAACTCCATAACGATATCCGAAACTATCGGTTATCCGAAATAAAAATCTGTCTGTAACCGAAACCGAGTCCGTTATAAAAGTTTCAAATAATTTCGGATAATGGCGAAGTCTAAATGAATATTGTTACGGCAGGTTTTTGTTAATAAAAACTTATATAACTATTTTTGCCAAATAATATACCCAGTTGTATTTTACTTTTAAATTTCCTTATAATCAAAATATGCAAAACAGAAATTATCCAAACTACGAGATGATCCGGAATAATTACATATCCGTAACCTATCCGAATCCTATATCCGAAATTTCACATAACATCCCTAGTCCTGAGGGCTGGGAGAGCGTGACATTTGGCGTAACCCTAAAACGTTTCGTGAAGGCTTATTAATAACCGTTTTGGGTGTTATCTAAACAAGGACTGATCTTTTATATTCATGATCCATAATTATAACACTATTGCGAAGTGATACGTTTTCTTTACAATTGTCTTTGCGTTCATATCGATACGTAGTTAATTTACGAATACATACAAGTATATATAACTACATATATTTTTGTTATGTTTTAAAGGAGCAATTTGTTGCTCTTTCTCACCAAAACTGTTAAACAAATCTTGATATCAACTCTATCTTTTTGTCAATACACCATACGAATGAAACTGCAAACGTTGGCAAGTAAATAATATAGATAATAATAATGTAATACATTTTTTTAAATAACAGGATTAATTGTCAAAATAGTCATATTTTTTATCCTATGTATGGATAAGAAAAATATACTAAATACCAAACTTTATCGGTTTCTTCGAAACGGGATTACCTATATCTTTTTATAATAATTAATCTAATTATTAAACGATGAGCTTATAAATGAATTACAATAACTATCGCTGAACTGTTAAATATCCTTGTAATGAAGCGTATCAACTAATATTGTGATACATTACGTCTCCCTTTTAAATAAAACAGCATAATTTTAATAGGTATTGGTGTAAGTGACGAGCTTATAGCGAGTTGTTTATTTATTATTTTCGTGCTATACCACACGTGGGGAAATAATATTAAAATTTATTATTTTTCATTTATGCTTTATTGTACCCGCTGTGTCGCTAATTTTTGATTTGATATTAAAGTTTAAGAGCTTATAGCGAGTTTGTTTTAATTGAAAGTTGCGTTTTTATTTAGGTATTTATTAGTGTCCGAACCTTTCTTTTCTATTCAGATATATTGTATTTATAAAGTAGCGTCTACTTTTTTCGGATATATAAACTACATTATTGTAAAGTTTTATCAAAGTTTGTGCATTGGTTTTTGCACACAAGAAGGACGATGAAATTAAATTTATGAAAGTATCTTTTTTGTATTTATAATAGTGGTAAGAAAATGTAAATATTTTTTTAAATCGCGTAGCTCTTAAATAAAATATCATAATTTTAATAGAGACTGACATAGGTGACGAACTATAACCGGTTTTTCTGTACCAAAATTAAATTCATTTTTACAGTTTCTTTGGATAACTGCTACATTGAATTGTAGTAATTTACGGAGAGGCATTAGAAAGTACATAAAAATGTAAACACAGAACAATTACAAATAAATCCAAAATTGTACTAATTGTCAACTTTAAATTCAAAAGCGTTTAAAAACTCTATCCTGATTAACAATATTCGCATCTCTAAAGATCACAAACGTATCAAATTCCCCACCATTACACCGAGTAATAAAACACCATATAATTTAAACCACGCGACATCACACGCAAGACAGGAAGCGGTGGCTACACGAGCTCAACAAAAGATGAACGGAAAACATATAATTACGCTATCACAGCGGAAAGGCAGATATGATACAAGGAGCACGTGATTCACTTGCTATTTCCTTTGCTGGTATAATAGCTCGATCAAGTGCTGTGACGTAACAGGTTTCTGCATTTGTTTTGTTTGTTTGTTTTATGTGGTTATTAATAATAGGGAACTATTCTGTTTGTAGGAATAGGAATGTTGTTAGACTGTTCTTAATTATGATTAGTGGTGAATAATGTGAGTACATTTTTATGAATGTGATATTAAATTTTTTGACTCGATATATGATATTTAATTAGAGATTACTAATTTAATTAATATTAAGATAATAATTATTTTATAGTATTTCGAAACGGATTTAAACACTCCGAAATATTTTCATCTTGTCGTAATTTTACATTCAAAGAACAAAAACTAAAAAAAGAAACATAATTTTGAATCTAATTGGAATCAAAGCAAATGCGTGTGATGTAAATGAAGTCGATAATAACAAGGAAGTCATGAATGTTATGTAAAGTGGGATTGTTGTGGGGCGGTTACGACCAATAAAGCCATAGCACCTGTTAGCTACAGCGACAGGACAACTTAATGTGTAATGTTTGAATTAAAAGCAATAAAATTTCTATTTCGATGGTGGAAAATATATATAACGAGAAATCGGTTTTAACTAAATTGTCTTCAGTTTAATTTAAAATATAACAATAAAAAAATTGAGATTTCTAAACAGAATACAAATTATTACTATTAATGCTTTCGAGTTTTAATTTTATACTGTCCTATGTAAAATATAAAAAAAGATCTTATAAATGGGGAGTTCAACTCAACAATTTACCGTTTTCTCTTACGTTTCACTATATTTAAGTTAATTAATAGTTCTAATCGTATTAAAATGATTTGCATCCTATTCTGACATCTGCGGTTTAATATTTAAAGGTTCCATTGACAATTGTTGAATATTTTTGTGGCGCCAGTACCGAATTGCTCGATGCGTGACCCGAAGGAACCGGAACTGACCACGTCATCAAGCTCACGCACCGTGCGATATCTGCTTACGTCCATTAACACTTAACTCACGCTTTCAATTATATTTAATATTGGAGTACATTTTTCATACTAAGCTAAGATGGTTTAGTTGAAATCTAAACCAGAAATGTTTTAATTTTATGGGAAAAATCGCGAAAAAAAATTCGTTACTTTATTTTAATACGTTTAATATTTTAATTACATAATTCATTACTTTCTCAATACAATTTGAGGTTTAATAATACAAATTCGATTTTTAATGCGTTTTTACTTTAATTTGTCCAATTCAATTGTAAATTTTGATAGCGTTATTTTGTATCTATAATTTTATTAAGATAAAAAAAATTAAAATAAGTCTTTCATTAGGTATACCTAACTAAATCTGAACTTAATCTTTTTTTTTTATTTCATCAATTCAAAAAACAAGGTGTATAAAACAAATTACCGGTAGTGCACGAGGCGTGACTACAGGAACTAACCACGCTCGCTTCCGCTGCCACTCACCCGCTACCGCTCGCGCCTGTGCCGTGGACAGCAATGTAATAGAAATTATTAACAGATTTAAATGTTTGTTTTATTTTAATTTAAACACCATCCAGTTAAATGTTTGACGATTTTAAGTATTTTTTAAATGAGTATTATGTTTGATATATTACAGTTTTTATTTATCATTCTAAACATTAGTTCATTCATATTTAATTTATATTATAGCTATTTATTTTTTTAATATTTAAATGTTAGGTAAATTTATCGCTCTGTGTTACCGCGCTTTGTTTTGTATTTGAAGAATATGATCATCAAGAATATCAATTAGACATACGTTACTAATTCTTTCAAAAAGGATTTTTAATTATGCATTTGGAGAGCAATACGTGCACAATAAATACAATTGTAATAGCACTCAGACAGAACAAAACCGCTCGTTCAGGTAACGTATCAAATTGAAAACAAAAGAAAAATGGGATGGAATGAACAATCCCGAAACATTCAAAGTGCATCGATTGGTCTAAATTCGAGTATTCGTTTTGTCGCTAATACGGTAGCAACAAAACAACTTTAACAAATGATTGCCTACCCCTCCGTAATGCTGTTTGCTTAAACTGCGCAAATAAAAATTGTATACGCTTTGCTTTGGTCACGCGAATCGCACGGGGACATGTCGCCGGAGCTATTTCAACAGCATTAATTATGCGCATCTTGTTTAGGGGGCGTAAGATGATCTGATGTTGTATAATAAATCGACATACGACCTTCCTCGTCGCGTCGTCACAAGAAAGGCCCGCCGCATCTCTGTCGGAGCCGCGCAGTTCGATAGTGTTTCCGCTTCGAAAAATACGCGAAACATTTAAAAAAAAATGGAATAGTCATTATTTTTAATTAATTAAGGCAGCATCATCACATGAAAGCGTAATCTAAACCGAAATAGGTTAAACAAAGACTGCAGTAGCGTCTCTCGTTGCGGGCGCGGGCGGCAAGCGATCCGTGGCGCACAAACGAGCGAACCGGCTAATGCCGCCGCATCTGCTCGTAATGAGCTACTCAAGTACACCCTAACTTGTTTACATTGTTTCTTTATTGTGTTTTTTACCCGCCTCCTCCTTTCCTATGGTAACGAAATGATTTTTTTCCCCGCAATAAAACGAAATCTCGCGTCTGTCGACTCTTTGTCTTTTACCCGATTTATTTTTAATTAGACGATGCTCCGGCCGTCGTGTGTGTTTTGACGTGTGTGATGTGCGAAGATTTTTTAAGTTTTTTTTTTTTATTATGCAAAGGATCTTCCCGTGTCACTGTGACACGTCTTTATTTCTTTTGTTGCATTGTGAAAAAAATCTGGCATTATAGTGTTAATTCCGATTGTCTTTTAATTCTACCCTGAAAAGCTGAAATATTATCAGATTTTCTTGATATTATTTAACCATAAGTAGGTATTCCTAAGCATTATGTCACATGTATATCAAATCCTATCAATATCCGAAAAATCAAACGCCATCCGAAATACAGTTCTCTTTAAATCGATACAGAAACAAATTAGACGTGAACGTACAACAACAGAAGATCTATCAGATATTAATATTCGGAAACAATATCCCCCCGCGTATAATATCGAAGTATTTTTTAGTATAAAAGCTCATAACAATTTATACAACAATAAACTTATGATCTTAATACATAACGTTTTTTAATAAAGCCTAGCAATTACGGGCCGTAGCGTCACAATCCGTATGAGCAAGTTCCGGGCGGGTACAGTTGGTAACAAAAGTGCGGTACACTCGCCAACAAAGCGGCTAATCATTCCCGTATGTGCGTGGCCCGGTTTCCATTGTCTGCTCCGTGATTAAGAGGATTGTCTCCAGCCTTCCTCGGATATTAAAAGCGTGTCTTGCCGATGCGATAGTCTACGATTGTTCGCTCGCTTGTACACGCTAGATAATGCGTAAAATGTGCCGCTATGTGAAACTTTCGCGGCGTTTTTTGTTTCTATTATTATATGCCTTTTTGTGCTCCGCTTTGCCTTTTTTACGGCGATCTTGATATAGATGTGACGTCATGGATATTTTAGCTTCAGTTTTTTTTTGCGCTCGTAATGACTACCCTTTGCGGATGTGGACTGTAGGCGGTTCTATTATCTATGACTAGATAATTTCTGCTGTATTGAAATGTGTATTCGGAATTACTTTGGCAGTGGATTGTTTTTTTTTTCTGTTGGCAGCAGACTATATTATTACTTAAGAATGAATTTATACAATCTGATTTGAAGTAATAATATCTTATTGGAATGGAAGGATTTTAAAGAAAGGAGATGAAAGTGTGATAAATAAATTTAATAGGCAATAAAAAGAAGGGTTGGTGCCCTCTTCATTACTTCTCAAAGAGAAAGTAAAGAGGATATTAGATAATTATAAAAAATAAAACTTTCATCTCACACCCTCTTGGAATCCATATTGATGAATCTAGTACATTTTCCTATATACCTTACCTATATACAGGTGTATAGACAATTGAATTTTGATTCAATATTAATATATTTTTTTTAATTATATTAATTTAAATTTAATTAATGGGTTGCGGAGGTAAGACGGCAATCGTTCTGTGTAAAAATAAGTTAACCTGTCAATAGCTGGGTTAGAATAAAGCAGACCCTGGTTAAGTCTGGGAAAAAAGGGAAAATTTGATATATTAAAAAAGTTCATAAGACGTAAGTTAAAAGCGTGTGAAGTCGTAAGATACAAAGTGTAATAAAAATATAAAGATAAAATTTAAGTACCGTCTGATTGAGTGAGAACATCGGGCCCTTGAGACCCCGTGAGAGGAAATCTTGAGGAGCATTGAGATAAACGACCACACGGCGAGCAGGGTTGACGATGTTTTAGATTTATTTTTATTTGTAACTTATTATTTTTATTTAATTTTTTTGTATAAAGATACGTTGTCTTGCTTAGGTATATACATTCTTTTCTTATTTTTTAATTTTTATATATTTACCATTTCCATGAGTAATGGTAATTGCTGTGGTATAGAGTTGAAACTAATTTATTCCAAACAATCAAATTGTCTGAATAATACATGGTACACTTCAATAGTAAATTAACATTTATACAAGAACACCCTGTATAAAACATCCACCCAAAATTAAATATTCCAAAACATTCCATTTCTCAATAAAATCACATCAAAACACTCCCACTTCTAAACCCAATAAGCACAACCGTAGAGTTTGTTTAATTCGATAAAACAAATACAAACAAACAAACAAACCGCAGAATCGTGTGAACCCTCGCAACGTCTTACCCTCCGTGTTTCTCAAGACAGCGGGTAAATACTCATAATGGTTCGACACATTTCACGTTGCACTAGCGAGCGGTAAGCGGAGCGATAAACAGCGATAAAACCTTGATCACACGTGACGAGTACAGTGGCGAGACAGAAAAAACGTATCAGTCTATATCCATATCAATACGATGTCATTGAAGAAAGCGGATTTGAGGAAAACAGAATTTTAAGAAATTATAAGACAATATATCGCCATAATTGTGCATCCCTTTGGCTGTCCAAAGCTGTCTCACCACTGTTCTCGTAACGTGTGATCAAGGCATTGGCGATATGCTCTACTCGCTAGTTACTATAGCCTATTTTGTAATTATATTGTTAAACATTTTCGTATTTATATCATTAATAGACCAATACTCGTAAAAATTGAACGTGTTATTGCATGAGAGATGAGTAGAACAATAAATATTTATTACTGTTTACGTTTGTACACTAAACAGTGTTTTGATTTGGTAGAATAATTATACTTGAAGTAATGATATTTTTAGATATCCAAATAAAAGTGTGATTGTACATACAACATGTGATATTTATATTTTGAAAAATCATCAGATTCGCAAATTTGTGAATATTTAATTAAAACACGTTAATCTTATTATTTATAATTAAACAGGTCAATCATAAGTTAGATACCGTAAACGGTAAAAATATGAAAATTCTAACACAATAACTTTTTAAAAAGTTTTATTAGCTGTTTCAAAAACATTTTATACTAATAAATAATCTACCGCTACCTCTCTAACACAATGTTCATACCTCAACCCTTAAGTAGCCGTGTCTGCTCAAGGGACCGTGTCATGTGCTTCTTAAACGAAATAACGCGTGAGGGTCAGAATTATTGCTCAACATGACATTATCGTGTGTTAAATGTTTTATTAATTGATACTTTATACCAAAAATGTTACTGTAATGTTTACTGTTATTTTCTTTTCATTTACATGAAAATGTTGGTAGAGTGGTTGAAATTTTATTTATTTTTTAATATTTAATAATAATAAACTTAACACTAAGAGTTATAGATATATTCTAAACAATATTTTAACAACATTTAATAAAAAATCGAAAAAAGTTTTAATGTCGTATTGACTCCTTTTAAATATATTGTAAATAAGTAAATCCTACTAAAGAAAAGAAAAATAACAAATGTGTATTAATTTTATTTGTTAGTTTTCCAAACATTTGTTGTTTTTCAGTCATAATCTCTATTGCGATCCATTTTAGAACTGCAAAATATAACTGAAGACTAACAAAAAAAAAACTAACGATGCCGAGATAAAAATAAACATCGTTTTATATTCCATAATAGCTGATACAAGTTATCTATCGGAAGCAAAGGGTTAACTGGCAAAAAAGTCGAATTGAATTTGCGGTTCGGAAGTTATTAAAGTAAACAAGCTGTCCGGATAAAAAATAAAACAAAAAGACTTGGCAAAAACACGCGAAAGCTGTTTAATCTGTGCCCGCATAGATAAAACACCTTGACTCCGGATCATCTTTTTTTGCAATAGAAAAAAAAATATTTTCAAATTTCGAACGCAAACATATGTCAGTTTTGGGCGCGTGCGCTCCGTGAAATCGTACACCTTTCGTGACATTTGCAAATGCATCTTTCATGTTTTATCCCGTACGAGACGAGAAAAAATAGAATAAAAAAGTTATTTTTAATACAATATCTAAAAAAAATATTGACTTTATCGTTGTACTTTTTGTCTTTCCATGATTCAAGAAATAAAATTTTTGATCAGGCAATAATTTAATTCGTCACATTAATCTTTAATGGCAACACAGTCATCTTATTAAAAAGTAAGATGCTGAGGTTTAAAAAATCCTTTAAAAGTGCCCTCCAGTCTGTTTCAACAACGTCTCGTATTTCAGAGGTTTTTAATTTTATTGATATAGCAAACAGGAACACATTGCGGCCAGAAGGCACTTTGGAGGGCGATGAACTTTATATTTTTTTTCTGTCGACGATTTATTCGTTATCTGTGTTCTTGTTTGGACGCTTTGATAGTGGAATCATTTTTTTAAAGTGTTCGACGCGAAGGTTATTTCTGTTTAGGTTTTATATGTTTTATTCTTTTCTTTATTGGAAAAATATGTGAAAAGCGTTTTAGTTTGTTCAGCGGTTAAAACTCAATGTACTAATTTGAGAACTCAATTTATGATTTTCTATGCACTTTACTATTGTTTCTAAACAATATTTGCGACTTGAAAATTTAATACCAATAAGAAAAGACTATCTTTGCGAACAATGTTACTGTTATCGTATGAAGAAGTTGATAATTAATTTCCACACATGCTTCCCGTAATGGCTCTAGGCTGTATACGTATAAATCTTCGCCAGAGTTCGAGAATCAATTACAAGTTGGCGGGAATGCGATCTTGTCAATGTAGCCAACTTGACGACAAGCGGTTTATTCGGTATTTCGGTAATCTAACTTACCGACCAAATCTTGGACGTGTTGGTAATATATGAGTCCTTGGATTTGACTGGTTTATTTGGGCTATGTTCCAGAATAGAATTCTGCTTGTTGGTCTGTCATTGTTGGTGGATATACTGACTCTTCTTTGGTACAGAGGCATAATGGTTGACATCTTATTGGAAGTGTAAAAATATTAATTTAAGATTTTAGTTTGACCAGCAACCTGGATTGCATTTCGGAGTATACCCTATTTATATTATTATTTAACCTAATCCAAGTGCACGTACATTATTATTACATTTAATGTATTTCTTTATATACACCTACAAAAAAATTATGTGATATTAATAATAATATGAAATATCTATGATAATACATCGAACGCTTAATATTAAAGTGAAACAACTCAAAAAGTGAGAAAAGTTAAAAATTAGCCTAAAACTATTAGACTTAATAACAGAAGTTACGAGAATTTTGAATTAAGTCACTCTAATTTTAAGTGTGTGATATGTTAGTTTTTCGAAAGCGTTAAGTACGCTGTAGGTGGTTAATTGTCTTGTGCAACAAAAACAACTTATTTTAGACGATGTAGTTTTTCTTACAGTTTATACTGAAACAGTGACAAAAACAAAACAGTATAAAAATAATTGAAAAATAAACACCTACCCATTTAACACTTCAATTAAGTAAACACTAATTAAAAACGAGAAAACTTGGAAGTAAATAGGTAAACTTACGAAGAATAAGAGAACGAAAAATATTAAAATACGGAAGCCATTATTCTTGAAAAAAAAAAATCTTTTCTACCGAAAAAACGTAATTAACAATTACGTGCTTTCGTTTAAGCGACCACTTAACTCCAGTCATCTCTAAAGAGAACTCGCATTTTTTTCAAATTACCTTTGAAAAGTCTTGCAGACGGAGCGGCACGCGCACGCATTAAAAAATAGTAAAAAACAATAAACACCATTAAACGCGAACAAAAGGAGTAAAAGGCGGGGAACAATTAAAACAAGAAATAATAAGGAATTGTAATAATAAGTATAGAGACAGGGGGACGCGCACCTGGCCGGCCGGCCCCCATCGAAGCTTCTGCCGATTATTATTTTTTTTCCATACTTTAAAGATTTTCACGGTTGTCTCTGGTTGTGTTAAATGGTTAGTAAGATAGGAATGTTAATTAAAGAATCATATAGCGATTTGAAACAATACAAAAATGAGTAGACGATAAATAAGTATTTATGTACCTACCTACGTAGGCTGTGCGATTTGCTTGTCTAACTTCCTTTTCTTCCGGATTGTGGCAAAGCACGAAAGGTAAAATGCTTAATAATGTAAAACAGTTGTTTGCTATCATGATATCTTAAATATATATAATTTAATACCTTTATTCTTTACAACTTTTTAACCGTCAAACATATTTTTGGTCATAACTTTTTAAACTTTACGTCTCACAAGTCAAACAAGTTACCAAAATCAAGTATATATGTCCACCTTTTCCTAAATAACCTATAATAATAATAATAATGATTGTTAAGTTCAACTTCGACCCCATTCCTCGCATTCCTGCACCACAATGAGCCCCTCACGTGCCGCGAGTAAGTCACGGACATCTGTCTTTGCTTGATGCCACCTGGACTTGGCTTTATATAATTAATACTTATAATATTGTATGATTAACTTTTATATATGCAATTATTAATTTTACTAAGTACGATTGTTGGGGGATGTGGAGTTGGAAGAAAAATGTTGTTATTTTTATTATTTAAGATTAGAATCTTTAATTTTATGTTAGTATAATTATGACACTAATATTTTTATATACGCCTGTAAAACAATTATAGTTAAATACAATTATAGTTGAATAAGTAGGTATACTCATAGAAATATTGAAAGAAATAGTTCAATAACGATTGCACAGTAAAGTCAATGAACGGATAACCATTACAATGCTAACACTTTACCTATAGACTCCGAACACACACACAAAAATGCCTTCAAATGTCACAAAACCTTAAACTCATAGATACATTAGATCAATTGACAAGATTGTCGATTATAACGTAAACATCACCGCCACTCCCCATAATAACACAATTATGCAGATTCGAACATCCTTACATACAGACATACACAATAACATGCCTTCAGGAAACGGAAGCCAATGGCGGTCCGTCACGGGCAGTGGCTCAATCATTACATTGTCTGCTTATTAGATAACTGTATACGTATATAAAATAGGTATGATATAGTGAGTATTCTTTCAGCAACATAAAGATAAGAAAGGGTTTGATAAAATTCCTTTCCTAACGGGAGTCATGGGATTAATACATTTGTATACGAAATACACGTAAGAATGATACATACGACTATTAATATAAACTAGCTGACCCGGCTTTGTTCCGCCTTAATGGCAATAAATAAGCAGATTTTTTTATTGATATCTTACAAATATCAAATTGTCATCCATAC
>DVXP01000018.1:0-39307 GCA_018235645.1 Junonia grisea | reverse complement strand
TACTTGAGGTACACTTTAATATAAATTAATTCCCTTAGTTTAAATGTGTACGTAAGCTGGTAAATAATGAAACAGAAAGTTCAGCTGTAGTTTTAAAATTTAATGGTTAATCATCATCATCAGAAATGTTAATACTTCTTGGTAAAAAATAAAAACATTTAACTTGAACCCTAAACAGACACATTAATATATGTAGGTATAGGTATTCATGTATTCGTTTAAAGAAAAACTTACCAATATAATAATACCTTCTCTTCTCTTCTCTTCTTTTCATATTACCAGAGCGCATTTTCTGGCAATGGATATAAAAAATGAAAAATTTTATAAGAAAAACAAAATGAAATTTGTGTGTTAAGAAACTTTCGGCGCGTGAAATTAATCAACGACTAAAAATCCTGAATCAAAATTAAAATGAAATGCAAATAATTATCCGATACATAATACATTACATACAAAGCCTAAAAAACGAACGAATAAAAAAACCATCCCTTATTCCAGAATGAACATAACCCTGACGTAACATCAAAGTCCGGGTTCACTCCGCTGCACATCGCAGCGCACTACGGGAACGAATCTGTTGCCCGGCTCCTGTTGGCCAAAGGTGCTGACGTCAATTGTGCCGCCAAGCATAACATCTGCCCCCTGCATGTTGCTGCTAAATGGGGTATGTTGAAAAGAACCATTTTTCTAATTTATCATACCTTTTTACCCTTTCTGTGCTCTTTTTCAAATAAGAACTTAAGATTTTTCAGATAGACATCAGGATATTAGATTATGTAATGCTTCATCAGTCCATCATTTTCTTTAAAAATCTAACTATCGCATAATGTTTTTAGTAGCTAGGGATTGAGATAGAAATAAAGCTTTATAATGATACCTAATCGCATGTGAGTATCCACAAATCATTACCAAAGTAATCGATGAAGTTGTTATCATAAATTTTGCCTTGACTAAATAATCAAAAGTCTAAATTAAATATTTATCAAATCCCGTTGGCTTAAATCTATAGTCACAAATATAAAATCATCTTCTTTTTTCTACAATTTGTAATAAAATTTCTCCTATCAGGTAAAGAGAACATGGTAGCACTTCTCTGTGATAGTGGAGCTAACGTGGAGGCTCGAACGCGGGACGGCCTCACTCCATTGCACTGCGCCGCGCGCTCTGGGCACGAGCGGGTTGTTGAAGCTCTGCTGGACAGGGGTGCACCTATTACTAGTAAAAGCAAGGTTAGTAAATGTGATAGATTACTAAAAAATTAGTAAAATTAGAACTTAAATTGTTAATTTCTGAATTCCTAATTTGAACCTTATCAAATTAGGAGAAGGATTACGTAAAGCTAAAATACTGAAGTAGAAGTGGACAAAAAGTCTTAAAGACTTATTATTACTATAGATTAAAAAAATATGCCAGATAAAGAGAAAAAGTAACGCATTATGAAAATAGATTCCGTTTGATAGAATCGTTGGTTATATATTTAAATGCCAATAAAGTAAATTGGATCCTTAGAGACCTATTCAATATCAACTAATTTGACCATTCTGTTTAGCCAAAATAATGCTGCGCTTTATTCTGTACCTACTTTAAAATAGAGCTTTAAAATAAAAATCAAATAAAAAATGAATAGAGCTTAGTATTAGCTTTTTCTATAAGACATAACAGTACAGTAACATACAATGGCTCGCATGGTTCCGCAACACACCTCATAGGTTTTGAATGCCATTACCATTCAAAGTTCATACTAAAATGGAAGTCAAGTTTGTAATTGAGTATTTAGAATACGCGAATTACGTGTAATATATTTCAAGCCGTCGTTTCTGACAAAGTGATGAATTTAACGATGTGCCAAAGTAAATAAAGACTCGAGCTGATAAATTGGAACAATCTATCTGCATGCTCCGGAAAATACATTTTAAACAAAACGCGAGCACATCTGAACCATAATTTATATGAGCAGCTAAAATATTCAAGAATTCTCTCAGATATTTAGTATCAATGTTAATTTTGATGGAAACGAGTGTCTTTCTGTAAGTTAGTGCAGGAAATTTCCTTCCCCACTTCGCCCTTATGAGGACGATTTTTAGTGTCATTTGCCCTTTTTCTTACATTCGACAGGTTAAAAAAAATAGAAATATCCTTTACTATCATAAAAAAATATCAATGACTGATTGACTGCATGATTTTTTACATTTTCTTGTCTTATATGTTTAACTTAAACATTTATAGGCATAACGGTAAATTTCTCTTTTAGAATGGCCTTGCACCTCTCCACATGGCAGCTCAAGGGGATCACTCCGAAGCAGCTCGGGTCCTCCTCTCACGACGAGCTCCCGTCGATGACGTCACCGTGGATTACTTGACTGCCCTCCACGTGGCTGCTCATTGTGGACACGCTAAAGTTGCTAAACTGCTCTTGGATAGGTGAGCATGGTCTATATGTGGTAAATTTATTAGTGGAACTCGTGCTACCTTTGAATTTTATAAAAGAGAAAAGAAACAAGTTTTCAGCAATAGATACTCTTTTAGATAAATTTAAAAACTATAATGAACTTCGTTAACTTTGCCCTATTTAATAAATTTTTAAAAACACCTCTGATTTTTAAGAGACTATTTATAGATACTTAATCTGAGCTAAGCAATCGTATTCAAAACAGAAACGCCGATGCTAACGCACGTGCCTTGAACGGCTTTACACCACTTCACATCGCCTGCAAGAAGAACAGGATCAAGGTTGTGGAACTACTCTTGAAATATGGAGCAAGTAAGTTATAACTAATACAATTCTTTGCAAATTCTTAGTAATACAAGGACAAATAGGAATTTCAACATCATCATCTTTTTATAGGTATCCAAGCAACTACAGAGTCAGGGCTGACTCCACTTCACGTTGCATCATTTATGGGCTGCATGAACATTGTGATATATCTGCTGCAGCATGAGGCCAACCCCGATGTACCCACCGTCAGGGGAGAGACTCCTTTACATTTAGCCGCAAGAGCCAACCAGGTGACACGCGTCAAGGGAAACATAATTATGTGTTGTAGTAGTGAACGTAGAATTAGATGGGGCTTAGATTTATCAACTTCAAATCAAAAATTGCGACAGAACGTAATTTAAACCCGTACCTTTCGACAATTTATGTTTGGTTGTCTTTGTCACTAACTCGTAGTGTCGAAGTTCTTGATCTGATGATTTTTATGTTCAGTCTTTAGATGTATATTAAGATTACAGCACCCAATGAATAACATTGTTCTCAAAGAATAAGTTATCAGACTAAAAAGAAACTTTTTAAAACTGCTTGTAGATTATATGTTGATGAAGTCATTAAAGTCATAATTGTAAAAATCCTAATTCCATACCCACAGACGGATATAATACGTATCTTGCTTCGCAACGGAGCAGCAGTTGAAGCAAAAGCTAGGGAGCGTCAGACACCGCTCCACATTGCGTCTCGACTGGGCAATGTCGATATTGCCGTGCTTCTGCTGCAACATGGCGCTGACGTACGAGCTATGACTGCTGATCATTACAACGCGCTGCATATTGCCGCTAAACAGCATAATCATGATGTAAGTAATAATTATTTTTTAATGGAATTGGAAAGTGTTTAGAGATTCGATCCTTGTTTGGTTTTGGACTTAAGCAATTTTTTTTATAGTTATAATATTATTGATTAATTTTAAATTTACTTTAACATAAGTTTAACTTTATATTTAAATTAAACATCTTCTATAGGTTGCAGCTGCTCTTATCGAGCATAATGCCCCACTAACAGCAACTACTAAAAAAGGATTTACGGCACTACATCTCGCCGCAAAATACGGAAATCTTAAGGTAATAAAAAATCAATAATTAAGTTGACTAATTTAAATCTACTTAATATTAGTTTATAGATTTTCTATAACTTTTAAACACTTCTATCTTCTTCCACTGAAAACTGAACTTTAACTTTAAAATTTGCACATGAACCCTGCGACAGCATTTCACGAGCAACTTAAGATTTATAATGTTTTTTTCATTAGGTGGCTAACTTGCTCCTTGCCCACGGCGCCTCACCTGATCAAGCCGGCAAGAACGGCATGACTCCACTTCACATTGCTGCTCAATACGATCAACAAGCAGTTGCTAACACCTTACTCGAAAAAGGAGCTGATGCTAAGGTAAATTCACACAAAAACAATCACCACTTTTATCATTGTTGGTCCTTATTAAACTATTTCTGTGTTTAAACGCATCTCGAGCTCGGCGGTGAAGGAAGACATCGTGAGGAAACCTGGATGTGCTGGAAGAAATTCTGACACATCCACTGACCCGCTGTGGAGCAGCGGTTTCAGCTCCTTAACCTTCTCCCTAATAGGAGATGCCTATGCCCATTAGTGGAATATGTACAGGCTGTTACTTTACTATATTATATCTTATCTGTGTACAGGCGATTGCAAAGAACGGACACACGCCGCTGCACATAGCGGCACGTAAGAATCAAATGGAGACGGCGGCTACCTTACTGGAATATGGTGCTCTTACTAATGCTGAATCTAAGGCTGGATTTACACCATTACATTTAGCAGCTCAACAGGTTGGTTGAAATAGACTTTAGAATATTACTTTTAAATCTCTAATAGAACCATTGCTTTATAATTCTAAGAATACTAGTTTCAAACTTTAAACCTTGTGTTTATAAGCGTAGTATTATTAAAGGAAAGTATTCTGGAAGAATCGAAGCTATTAGGTTTAGTTTGAAATAATTTATTAAAACAATAATTTATATACAAGGTTTGGGACTAAAATCCGTCTGAATATTTTGCCTAATATTGGGCTATTCGGTCAGGGGACTCGCCGAATATTCGGTATTCGGTATACAGCCGAATATACTATTCATTACAAGCCTAATTCACATTACTTATTTTAATATTTTTTCTTCAGGGCCACACAGAAATGTGTTCTCTACTCTTGGAGCACGGAGCAGAAGTAGACCAACAAGCTAAGAATGGACTAGCAGCTTTACACCTTGCTGCCCAAGAGGATCGCGTTCCTGTTGCTCAGCTCTTAGTTAAAAATGGGGCTGAGGTAAGTTATCTATTCAAGTATTATAAAGATTTGATGTACATCTTGACCTCAATGTGGGTCATTATTTTCGGTAAGATTTGTAGAATTTCTCTTAACAAAAATTTTTCGTCTAGGTGGACATTTGCACTAAGGGCGGTTACACACCACTCCATATCGCCAGTCACTACGGGCAAGCAAACATGGTGCGCTACCTACTGGAAAATGGTGCATCCGTGAAGGCGCAAACAACTCACGGGTACTTTTTTACACATCTTATCTGAACTGTTTTCATGATGATTCATTTCCTAAAATAAAATCATAATATTTTTAGATAAGAAAAATTAAACCTGCTGGTTTTTGCTAATGTACATATAACTTATAGTCCAAATCTTTACAGAAGAAAAATTAGCAAAAAAAAATTATATTCAGTACAATTAATCCAAACTAGTTATCCCGTGTTATCTTCTTATAATAATATTAATTTTAGAAACTTGTTTATATTCCACCAGCTACACTGCGTTGCATCACGCAGCTCAACAAGGACACATCAACATCGTGAACATTCTCCTAGAGCATAAAGCAGATGCTAATGCTACCACTATCGTAAGTCTTTATAACTAAATTAACTATTGCAATACCATAATTTGTAATCTTCGTATATTCTTCCTCGTAATTACTAAAACGATTTAACTATAATATTACTGTCTATAATACAAATATATAAAATAAAGAACTAACTAACGAAATTGATGTTAAAAGAAACCCAAAAATTTCGCCAACTTTTAAGATGTATTCTAAATTAAACAATCAATCATTTAGAATGGCCAAACACCACTGGACATAGCATCAAAGCTGGGCTATGTGACGGTCATGGAAACCCTGAAGGAGGTCTCCGAACCCTCACTCGCTCCAGCTTCTCAAGACAAATACAAGGTTGTGGCGCCGGAGACCATGTTGGAGACCTTCATGTCAGATTCTGAAGAGGAAGGAGGTGAGTTATTTGGTTTAATGAAAGAAAATTTTGAAGATAAATAAATACGGCGTATAAATATGTCGTCTTTCTAACTGAAAAATCTGTATCAATATTAAATATTATATTTTGAATTCTATAGAACAATTCCAACGATAAATAATATGTTGATAAAGTTCATAATTGTGATCGCAAACTTTTTGTTATATTATTTTCAAATTAAAAAATTGATTTTTGGTACTGTGTCCAATTGTTTGCCTAGTATTATAGGGTTTCATAAACTTTTAGGTGAAGACGCAATCCTGAATGACCAGCCATATCGCTACCTCACCGCTGATGATATGAAGTCCCTAGGTGATGATTCTCTTCCGATTGACGTTACCAAGGACGAGCGAACTGAATCTGCTATGAGTCACAAGAATATTATGGAAATTTCTCAAGGTATGGCAAAAATAAATATTTTTTGCATTATTTTTCTCATATTTCCATAGAAAGGCATAAATTGTTAATAAATGCACCTACTAGTAGAATTTAAAATAGTATTAAAATTTGAATATTCTTACAACCGATACTATGTTTTGAGTCCGTAAATTGAAGAAGGTATTGTGTTGGTTGAATTCGTACAAAAAACAAATTAATACTCCATGTTGATATTTTCTACTAGGATCAGTTAATGGAATACCATACCAGCCTCAGCAGGAAGTGGTCGTCAAAAGCATCAGCCGCTACAGCACCGCTCAAGCACCAGAAGGCTACTGCTACAACGTCGACCCTACACAACCTAAGTCAGTAACTACACTTAACTCAGTTCTTCTCCTTTAAAATTATGAGAAAACTTGGTGTAATGTATTGTGATTTATTAATTTTGAAATATTTCATAATTTTCAGGGGAAAAATTTTAATAAATTTTAATAAAGCATTGGAAGAAATATCTTTTTTTATATACTGAATACTAATGTTTGCCTTTTTGAATTTTAATTATTCTGATGACAGTGTTGGCGCCGTGGTCACTGTAATGGACTGAAACGCTAACGGTTGCGGGTTCGATCCCCGCTCATGATAGACATCAGTATTGGCCATATAGATGTTTGTTGTGGTCTGGGTGTTTGTTTTTGTGTTGTGTGTGTGATCTAGACTCCCGACACAAGATTCAATGATCTTACTGGGGGCGTTTATTTATTCTATTTTGTGTCATACATATAAAAAAACTTTGCTAGCTACTTAAAAATCGTCATTACATTTTTTTAGACAATGTTCACGTACTTATTTCAGATATATCGTGCTATTAACTAAACATTAATTATTGCGCATGCAATTCTGGATTTCGGACGATAGGAAAAAACTTCAATGGAAGAAGTGAGTTTTCACATATTATGTCCTTAATTTCCTTTATTTAATCTTTTTTTTCCAATTCAATCAAGTGTCTACCCTATCAGTAATTGCATGGAACTTGTCTAAACAATCTCTTCAAAATTGAAATAGCCAGTAAACTCTTTCGTTTCTTTTTTGATTAGAGAAGTCTCTAAGGTCTATCTCATTTCCAATACGATCAATTTCTTCTCCCAACATATAACTTTGTTCCTATTCATTAGTTTCCTGGTGTCGTTCCTGGTGGATGCTCGAGGTGGTGCTCTCCGTGGCTGCCGCGGCGGTGGAGTCCGGGTTATCGTTCCACCACTATCTGCTCAGCAACCTACGAGAATAACTTGCAGGTTTGTTAATACTACTTCTTTAAGTTCCTAATGACTTAGTAATGAAACAATGTATGTATTATTTGTCCGCTGCTTCGCTTTTGGTACGTGTGAAGGTATTTTAAAAGTTAGGAATATAATGATGATTTACCGATTTTAA
The DNA here is from genome assembly GCA_018235645.1 of Junonia grisea. Classification (NCBI taxonomy): domain Eukaryota; kingdom Metazoa; phylum Arthropoda; class Insecta; order Lepidoptera; family Nymphalidae; genus Junonia; species Junonia grisea. The sequence goes on along the minus strand of DVXP01000018.1, from coordinate 31,440 downwards.
CGACATTGGATGTGGAATACTTTGTAAGCGGAAGTTTATAATACAGAAGAAACATTCTTACTAAGTTTTAGGTCTCTAAGCCACTATATGACTGTAAAATCCTTGGCTAATAAGAGAGCCCTTTCAATTTATAAAGTTTAGTACCTACTCATAATATGTTACATTGTTTCAGATATCTAAAACCATCCCGTATAAACCACATGCCGCCATTAATGGAAGGGGAGGCTCTCGCAGCTCGGGTGTTGGAAATGGGTCCCGTATCTGCAAAATTCTTAGGGTGAGTCACTGTTTTCAAAATACATCATGTTAAGTAAAAATGCTTTTATACTATTTTCTTACGTTTTATGAGATATTAAAACTATATTCATTATCTCTTGTGTCTGTATTTGACATGGATTATAAGATTTAAGAAAAACATTATTGGTCGTATTTTGTGTCATTCTTTGTCATATTTGATTGCAAATTATTGCCAATTTTGTGACAAGATCTATTTTTAATATAGATTTATAATAAGAAACAAACATTTCTTGCTTCGCAGACCGGTCATCCTAGAAGTACCTCACTACGCATCGCTGAGAGGCAAAGAGCGTGAAATCGTCATACTACGATCTGATAATGGCACCAGCTGGAGGGAGCATAACGCTGATGCGACTGATGACGTCGTTCAGGATATCCTGCATGAAACTCTGGAGATTGAAGGTATTGTTAATGTAGAAAATCAAAGTAAAGAATGGCTAACAACATATGAAATATAAATTTTATTTACTAGCGACAAAACATTTTTGAAACTTAATTTTATTACATATTTAAGATGTCATATCACGTTTACCAGAGTTGATTATTTTCAAAACCTATTTTTATATTAAACATAATAATAAGATATTTAAACAGTTGAAAATATTAGTAGTATCTGATATCTGATATATTATATAGTTTTTACATTGAATTATCTATATTCCACTACCAATTAGTGGAAGATTTGCTATTAATAGTGATTAACAACTTTCAACAGAAACCAACGATGAAGAGAAAGGTTGGGACGCGCCTCGCGTCACGCGCATTCTAACTCACGACTTCCCACAATACTTTGCGGTGATATCCCGCATCCGGCAGGAAGTGCATGCCATAGGACCTGAAGGTAATATATTGGTATAGGTCAATTTAACCATCTTCAAATTCATGAACACGATTCTAATGGGAATTTGTACCTGTGTGTCGAAGTAATCTCGACTTTGATTGATAGATTATTTTTTTGTTTTGCGTAGCGTAATGCGCATAGTCCGGATCATTGAAATTTCGTGAATTGGACCATAGAACAATATTTCGAATGTATTTTCTAAAGTTATTGACCATAATCAATATTGTGAAAATGTTTAATACAACTCTTGTACCTACTATCTACATAGTATATTTCCTAATCTAATTTTATTATATTTAATTATAGACATACTTAAGACATATTTTTATTGTTAGGTGGCATGGTCTCCAGTTCCGTTGTTCCTCAAGTCCAGGCCGTATTTCCTCAAGGGGCGCTCACCAAGAAGATCAAAGTGGGCCTCCAGGTAAACCTTTTCAAACCGCGTAAAGGCGTAAAGGACATGAATCTAAAAAAGATTACTGTCAACAATGTGTCTAAGAAAAAACGGTTCTCATTGATTTGGTAGTGTAACTTTTACAATAATAATTATATAGTTTTTAATAACGTTTTAAGATAATAATGAAGATCAGTATTTTCATAGTGATGCCGTATACAATAATTTTAAATTGCGACTAAGTCGGCTAATAACCAAAGCTTATGAATTGTATCGAAGTACTTAGATGAGATTATTCTTAGTGATGATGGTACATTAACGTTAAAGCCTGAAAATATTTATTAAAACTGTAAAAAATATAAGAATGGTCGTAAAATATTAAAATATGAAATATTTGATCCAGGACTTAACAGGTAATGTTAGTATTATCATATGTTTGTTGAAGTCCTTAAGACCAATATTATTTTTTTTGGAATGGATTTAAAAGATATTTTATGCTAAATTTTCTTTTAAATTTGTGTGTTGATTATATTTATATTGGGTTACGAGTTAGTAAGCTAAGTTACGAACTATTGATAATTGAAATTATTGAAAAATGATTGTAAACGTATAGAATTTTAAAAAATACGCTAAAGGCTCTAACGCTAATATACTTAATGTTAGTAATAAGATATTGTTAAGAAATGAATTCCTTCTCTGTTTCAAGACACATCTTTCAGCTCGTCCAATCTCCAATAACGTCTAAAACTATAGCTATCAGAAAAACCAGTCAAATGTAGTTGGTTGTAAAAGCAATAAAATTTACCCCATTAACTCCTGATTAGTTCACTCTTGCATAATTACAAATTTCATAGATTAGAACTTGTCCACCATAATTATCCAACATCAAAAATAATTGTCCAACATCAAGACTAATTGTCCAACATATTGTTTGAGCGCGTTGGCTTGAGTCCGGAAAGAATGCTTCGGGACCATTTTAGTGCCAGTAAATTGGTGTCACAATAATATCAATAGTCATAAGGGCGCGTGAACTTTGAGATGCTGTCGCTAAAATACGAATTTTTTAATCGTGAGATTCGATGTCTTCCTTTGTAATGGAGAAAGATCAATCGAGAATGCCTTAGATCGTTAATTAAGAAGAAAATAATGAGCAGAACGTTGGACGATGTGTTTCGATGTTGGGCAATTGTAAGGCAAATTTTAAACAAGTAGCTTGTCCAATTGTGGTTATCAAACAGACTAATTCTATTTGGATCCTTCGTGATATTTTATCGAAGGAAATAAATAGCATTATGGAGGGATTCACTAGTATGTAATCTTAAATGATTCGAAAGACATAATAAGGTGTGTGTAGTAGTGGTTGTATGCACTTCGATGCCAAATATATTGTGTTCTCTAAATTAACGAATCGAAATGCCATTTTACCTACAGAAGTACAAACAACGATGCCAAATTTTTTTTCATAATAAAATTTAATTTTTTGACGCTGTTATGGGAAAATAGTTATGTTTATTTTATTATGTATTATTTTATATAAGACAGACGATTATTTACATCAATAGTTATATAATATTTATTTTATAGTAAGTATTACATTTTTAACCAATATTTTGCAAATTTTGAAGAAATGGAATAGTAAGTTCTGCCTAGCAATAATATGATACAAGCGTGCGAAGATTCTACACTTGACAATAAAGTAACACTTTGAAATAATAATAATAAAGATCATTTTAATGGGGAAGACTTTCTTAATGATGCGTAATTGCCTATTAACACAATATATGGCCTCATAAAAATAACTATTTTTACGAAGATAATGCTGGAGACATACTCCTTCGTGAAAATTAACATATTTCCATTGACCCGACACATTATTGATATGATTTTATTATTATTATCATTGCGAGTTATGCCAGGGGAATTGATTAGGCTATTTTGTTTTAAATTATGCAGAAAATTCAAGAAGAAGAATATTTTGGTGCATTGGAATCTTCGTAAGCTTTAATTTAAGAACATTTTATCTAAATTTTAAGTAATCTTACACGAAATAATTTTTCAAGTAAGTTTCTAAATTTCAAATTTAATGTTATTATGGAGAATGTAGATTTTTTACGTTCATACTAAAATAAGGACTTTTAAAAAGTATCTATTAAATGATATACCACATATCGTTACCAGAAAGTTACCATCCTTAATTAAGTTAATGCGTTACTCCTTATAATAATGTTATACCCAATAAATTTAGTAGTCACTTAAAAATTCTGTAGATGAAAAAAAAATGAATAAAAAAATTAAATTCAATCGTTGTTTTCAATTCGAATAAGTGTTGATGAATATGAAATCACTTGCAACTCACACATCGTGTTCTGTTACGCAAAATTGAAATGCATCTACTATTCTCCTGTTGGTCTTTAGGTTGGATCCTAGCATGTAATAATATTGACATAAGTTTGAAAATAGCTATTTTTGTAAGAGATTTTATATAACGTCTCTTTTGAGATATATATCATATACTTAGAATAGTACGATCTGTTGTGTGCTCAAATATTTGGAGTGACGTTGTAGGTGTTTTGTATTTTTAAGAAATTGCTAAATTTATTGGGTTCGACTTACGCTTAAGTTAATATGTTTTAATTTTATGCGAATGTGAACTTTATTTCCTAAAGACCAAACGTGAGATTTGCATGATTTCTTTTATTTGCAATATTATTTTTAAATGTAAGAGCTTTATGAATAATGTTTTTTGCATTTTGATTTTGATGCGCATGTGTGAGAAATGTGAATTACGTGTCGTTTATAAGTTTATGCTTTTCCTGTGGTTTCATATATTCATTATCGCTTATTTATGCACTGTTTTCACCTTCTTTTCGATCACCATTACCAAACTGTGCTTTGAATGTATGAAAAAAAATATACGCCATATTTTCGGGGTGAGTAAGTTTTCTGATATTATTTTTCGGATCGATCGTTTGGTCTTTAGTTATTCGCTATTATTTTTTGATGACAAAATGACAGTTTTCATGAGTATAAATTCCACAGGCTCAGATAATTGATTCGGAACTGACCGCGAAGCTACTAGGCCGTGGTGTGGCGGTATCACCAGTCGTGACAGTTGAACCAAGACGAAGGAAGTTCCACAAAGCCATTACCCTCAGCATGCCAGCCCCTCGCCCCCACACTCAGGGGATGACAAACCAGTACAGCACATCATCAGCCCCAACTCTTAGACTCCTCTGTTCCATATCAGGTAAGATTATGAGATTTTCGCTTATGATATTACCCAGATTATTAGTTACTGGAAACGAATCTTCTAGAACAAAAAATGTAATAAAGTGATGAGAAAACTAGTAATTGAATTTAGTTAATAGAAAATGTTTCCAGTAATCAATATAGTTTTGTGAAGTGTTGCAATGGAGTATGGCTTATCGAATTCGCTATATGAAATTTATATCCTTAAATAAAAGCTTCGCCAAAGGTAAGTAAGGCTATACAATTAGGCTCGGCAGTGATAACGCTTGATAATTAACTAAACCAATATTCCATTACAACACAATAGTTTAGTAGATATTATTAGTTAAATTTGATGAAAGATACGTTATAAGTAAACTGGCTAGTTAAAACATGAGAGCAGTAGATAGTACATTACATACAAGTTACATAGATTTAATAATTAATTTGAAACTAATAGAACAGTTAGTAAAATTATTAATCATAGTTCTTCTTTCGTATGAATAATTAAAGTACAACCGTAGTATGAAGATTAATACTTTATTAGATAACAATATTATCCCGAAATTCTAGACAAGGGGATAAGCATGTTAATCGAAAAATATTTAGTAAATAGCTTTATTTTTCTATTTGACTATACAGAAAATAAATCAGAGAAACCATTCATATAGGTAGGGCTACATTAGCTGAAAACATATCATTATCAAAAGCGCTTATAGCAAATACACAGAGCAGCTAAAGGGATATCTCCCTATGTGTGCGTTTTGTGCGTGTCTATATTGTCTTTGTTCTCGTGTGTTTGTGTGTGTTGCACGCTCACCGTGTTCGGCGTTAAAAAAAAACGCTGCCCGTCTTATCAACGCGCACCAACAGGGGTATTTCGCAAAAGATCTCTCGAAGGTAAAAAAATAAACTAGAATTTACAAATAACTATAAAGAATAAACTCAATACGTCGGTTAAGTTTCACGTTATTTACGTTATTATGATTTGTCCTTTAAAGTTCTTTGAATTTTCTTTCATCCATTGTTCACGATGTCGATGCCTATACAATGTTTTAGTTATAGCGTATAGATGTCGATATTACTTTTTAATTTAACCCTCTATCACTTTGAATGCTTTTTCCATTTCTTGCTTTACATACATTCTACCTCTATGCACGGGCTGAAAGTTTTTGCTTTCTTATTTCACTTACACTGTATCATATACAATGAGTCTTGGGATAACGAAAAGATGCACTGCTGTTTATATATAACATATCACCGAATAACAGTTTAGTGAGAGTTTTATTCAGGATAAATAGATTTTGCAATTCCGTATCGTCACGTTATGGGAGATGAGCACAATTCTTACGGTTTTATCGAATAGTATTATAAGAATCATATCGTTCGGGTGCCGTACACCATCTCACACTTCATACAACCGCGTCAGTGTAACAAATATTTTATTATTTTGCTTCGACTGGTCAAATTATTTTCCAAAACGGCCTATCAGTTTCATTTACTTTATCATCTATTCTATTGTTTTTATCACGTTTATTTATCACCTCACTCTTCAGGATTTTCTTTTTGTTTTGTCTTTTCGGTTGTTTTCAGTGATTGTCCTTCGAGAGATCTGTTTTTCGAAAAATCAGACCAAAATTTTTAGCGATCGTCAATCGATTTAACATTGTATCATTGTTTTTAAATACAGCACTACGCTTGAGTAATTGATGAACCTAATTGAAAGTGTCACATTCTAAATCACTTTTTTCATTAAATTAAGTACAACACGGTACGTTATATTTATTATTTCCTATGGTATGTTGTCCTGCTTGTTGTGTGTTTGCTATAGGCCGTTTTGGAACCATTTGTTTTATTTTTTTTTATTCTTTATTAACCTATCTTATCCAAGTAACCTTGTTACATAGTTTGAAAACGAATACTTTACAAGTAATTTAATTGTAAAATATTTTTTATTACAGACTTTTTCTTTCAGTACATTATCTGACATGTTGAAATTAGTTAGTAGATATGTAAAAATGGAGCGTTGTTTCGTTATAAATATATCTAGATTTAAATGCTTATGCATGCATTACAAAATGGATAAAGTACAAAATTTATACGGCAGCTAAAACTGGCGTTGTTACAGCTATACTGCCTCTGTAGCTTGGATTAGAAAATTAAGAATATTTATCTGTCGTTTCAATTTTTTTCAATCATCCAAAATTTTAAACAGGAGGAACTAATCGTGCTCATTGGGAAGATGTAACTGAAAATACTCCATTGACATTTGTAAATGATTGTGTATCGTTCACAACAACTGTATCGGCACGCTATTGGCTGATCGATTGCCGACACGTCGAGGACGCAACTAAAATGGCAACTGAACTATACAGGTAAAAATGAATACAGACAATTGAAACCAAAAAAGTTAATGATTTAGAAGGTCTTTAAGTTAATGATGTTACAGAATTGTAAGAAGGATTATCTTTTGTTTAGATTGTAGTATTTATTGGAACTTGTTGAGCCAATAAAGATCAACAATTAATGAAATGTGATAGGTTTGTTGCTAATGAACTATTTGGGACACATAATGTAATTTGTTTTAGGGAAGCAATTCACGTACCGTTTATGGCACGTTTCGTGGTTTACGCTAAACGAACAGATGAGTGTCAGGCTCAATTACGTATGTTTTGCGTGACTGACGATAAGGAAGATAAGGCTTTGGAGAGAATCGAACGGTTTATACAAGTTGCTAAGAGTCGAGACGTTGAGGTGAGAATGAATTGAGAAAATAAAAATATATCATGAAAATTGTTCGAATTAGACTCATTGTTTTTGCACTATTGTAATTTATGACTTTTTGGATTGAATTAATTAAAATTGAATTCATGGCAGCTTAGTTTCTTTTTATTCAATCGCATTGTGTGTATTTTTCATAATATGTTTCCAAAATTAAGTCAGACTAAATAATATCGTAAATTTCGTATAAGAATGCTATTTTTTGTAAGATTGTTTTGAAATAATAATGACTTTTATATTTTAAACAAATATTTAAACACCAGGTCCACGAAGGCAAACCTGTATACTTAGAATTTGGCGGAAACTTAGTACCAGTGGCGAAATCTGGTGAACAACTGTCAATACCTTTCCGAGCCTTCCGTGAGAACAGAGTTGCTTTCCCAGTAATGATTAAGACACAAGACTTAGAGCCAATGTGCCGATGCCAGTTCATGAGAGATCCTAAAGTTCCTAAAGGAGAACCTTCACCCACGCCGGTAAGTATTTATTAACCACATATTTTCTCTAAAGTGAACAACCTGTAAACCTTCTTCTTAGTTGAGCAAAAAACTCTTCACATGTCGAAAAAGGATATGGTTCGCTTAATTTTCTAATACTAGGTTTGTCAAAATTACCTTGACCGCAAAGCTTGAAATTAGTACATGCCATTCTAGATAAATTCAAATTACAATCTAATTTTATCGGAAACCTCATTTTGGCTATTCTACATAAAGTTTTACTTCTCTTCTAAGATTGCCGTACTGAACATTATGGTGCCAGACGACTTATTAGTAGAGAGAACTTCACCAATACCAGCAGATATGATGCCTCGACGAACCGAAGAGCAGGAATTAATTTGGCGACAACGGCTTAGTGACCCCAGGTAAAGACAACATTTGTAACACTTACCTACTTGACCTAACCAACATGGCGCGTGAATTCTTCTAAGAAAATTATCTTTACAATATCCAATGACACAATGAAGACCTACCAGGTAAATATAGGGCAATAAGTAAATAAAAAGACAGTATGTAAGTGCGCGTGCGCAGTGCGCAAGGTTAAAATAAATGTAAACGCAAGGTTATACTTTATAATAAGATTGGTTCGATACCGTAATAGGATTAACCCGATTTATTCACCGGGTCGGAATTTCTAGTCTGAAGTAACTCCTGAATGGCTGGTAGCCTTGTTTTATTATATTCTAGTGGCTGTTTGAGAAAACAGACCGTTAAAGGAAGTTTTATTAATATCTAAGGTTTTTCATTGCATATTTCGGTTTTAGATTGGAGGATATTTGTAATTTGCTCGGTAAAGATTGGGTGGCTTTGGCTTATGAGTTAGGAGTGAGTGTTGCGACTGTGAATCAGATACAGGCGAAGAGAATAACAGCAGCTGAGCAGGCTCAGTTGATGCTAAAACTTTGGAAGACACAATCTGGAACTAAGGCTCAAGGTATTCTAGTTTTTTTTATGACTTCGAAAATAAATTTAACCTTTGTTTTTTTTTCAAACCGTGTTTAGTTAAAAACATTCGTGTAATATTTTTTATTAGTCGAAGATTTAAATTAAATAACTGAAATAAAGGAAGTGTTTAATAAATTCTAGATAATTCATTGGAACTTGCACTATGTCGTATCGGAAGGGACGATATTATTGCTCCACAATCGGAGCTAACAAATGAAAGACGTATTCAAAGGAATATATACCAAGAGAGACAGGAATCGGAAGAAATCGAAGCGTATAAAGGTAAAATCGAAAATGTTCTTCTAGTTTTATACACACTTGATGTATTTCTTGCTTCACAAACTCTTATGGTTATCGCTATGTATCTATGGATGGTAGCGATTTATTGTATACTAAATCAGCAGCTTAGTGGGTATATATTACATAAAATGTAATTAAATGAATTATTTAAGCCAAATTTAAATCCATAAATCACTTTATTTGTATCACTAATCTGACTTATATACCATCATTCAAACAAACAACTTTGTATATTTGTGTAACATAGATACAATGGAAATATGTATACCTACGTATACATATTTATCGTATACAGGTAAACCAATAGCTTCACCTAAGTTTGTATACAGGATTTTTTCTTCAGTAACATCAGCCGTATTTGCGAGAACTATTACTATTTAATACAACGTCTGTAATCCAATTGTGTACCTATTTTCTTTTAAATTAATAAAAATGTACTTGTTAACTACAACTTACTTTATTGCTTAATTTGTTTCAATTAAATTAATGTTATACTCGTAGCTTTTTACTGTAATTTAAATCGGAGTCAGTAAGAGAACAATCACAGAAGTAGCTTTCCGTAAACATAATTAAATTATAACTTTGAAAAGTAAATAAAAGTTGTTTTAAATATTTATACCTATTATATTTAGTTAATATAAGAATACAGAGTATTTTAATTAATTCTTGTTGTTATTTTGGTAATGTCAATTTTTTGTTTTATCATCTTGTTAAATTTTAAGTGAGCCCAGTGTTTTTAATAGTAATAACTTCAGTATAATATAATATATTTTATATTATAGCAGAAGAAGACAATAAGCTCAAAGAAAACATTTACGATGATAATGAAATCGAAGAACGTACGCGTACAGAGGACTTAGACCAAGACGAAGCTAAATATTCTCCAGAAGAAAAATCCGTAGTAGATAAAAGCGAAATGGATAGAACTCCGACACCTAGTGAGGAAAGTGAAGAAGATGAAGGTGCCTTTTCACCACTTTTACTGATATGTCAATTGGTAATTAAAGTATACGAAAAATAACATGGTATCTATATTTCAGATGTCAAACATAGCGTTGCCGAAAGAAAAGAGCAAATTACGAGAAAACTCAGTTGCAGTAAAGTTCCTTCATCGAAACAGAAAAAAGAACTACGTGAAGAAATAATAGAAATAAAAACACAAATAAAACCAGATATAAAGAAATTCCAAGATATAGAACAGCAGGTAACACTGAATTGAAATGCAATAAAATATCATCATTCATCTCTTAAATTTCCACTTTTTAATAAAATTAAAAAAAAACTAAATATTTTTAGGTGAAAGCAGGAGTGAAGTTAGAACAAGTTCGTCCGAAAGTCTCACCAGATGTCGTTGAAGTGGAAGAGGTGAAAGATGCACAGAAAGAACAAGTCGTCAAAGAAAAGAAAGAAGAAATAAAACAAGAAAGACCGGTCGAACAATTTAGAAAATTTGACCCTTCATCACCCGGTAAACCGACACCAAAACATTTACAACGACATATGCGTAATGAATCTATGAGATTTCCCTCCGGTGATTTCTCGAATGTCACAATTACTCCTAAAAAGTCTACAGTAGTTGAAACACACCAAACAACAGAAACAAAACAAACTACAGAAACTAAAATTGATACGTTTACCAAAGAAGCCATCTCTCAAAAGGAAAAAGACAGTGCAAGAGTAGAAGAGAAATTAGATGATGGCGATAAATCACCTGAATTAGTAACAGATGAAGAAAAAGATATTGCTGAAGCTACCCTTAAGGATAAAATAAATGCATTTGAAACGAAAATATCACGGGAACCGGTTGAAACAACAAAACCAATCAAACTCACAAAAGAAGCTTTAAAAAGACACACTCAAGAACAAGAACAAGGCTTAGAATACACACAAGCGTTCGTTAGAGAACAGTCTAAACAAATAACTAGTATCGAAAGTCAAAAAGTTTTAATAGAAACAGAGAAACAAGTAGAAACTGTAAAATCAGTAAAGGAGACTATTCAACATTTTGATTCAAAAATTAAACTCGAAGATAAGACTAAACAGTTCCCGAAAACTATGAGAACTGATTCCACTTTGGTTCAAGTATCATCTGAAGAAGATAGTGAGTTTTTGAAAAAATCAACAGATTCAGAAACTGAAACTGAATCTCAGACAACTGTTAAAGTTGAAAAAGACAAAAAATCTAAGTTTGATATCACCAAACATGCCTTTGAAAGAAAAATGGAAGTGCCTCTGAAAGACACTTTTGACTTGAAGCCCAAACCAGATGATAAAGACAAAAAAACCAAAGACGATGTTAAGAAAGACAGTGAGGCAGTACCAGTAGCAGAACATAAAATTGAGAAACAAGTAACAGATGAATTGAAAATAAAAGTGACTGAAGAAGAAACCAAAGCAACAGTAGAAGAAAAGGATGCTTCAGCCGAGGAAAAATTAAAAGAAAAGGTAATAGTTATTAAATAAAATTATATTTTAACCCATTTAGAAATTAAAAGTTAATGCTTTTCAACTATTTTAGGTTGAAACTCAACAGTCAATAGCCAGCACAAAATCAGATGTAAGCAAGCACACCAAAACTGATTCGGTAGGATCTGACATACAAGATGTTCCAGGCCGAAAAATTTCCCAAGAATCACCATTGCCGTCTGGTATTGATAAGACTGATTCATTGGCTGATTTACAACAAAGCACTGAAAGAGATGTTAGCTTTGTATCTCAAACCGAATCTAAGGTAATCAATTTCATTTTATTTCATATAGCAATTATTATTGTTTAATATATGCCAACAAAAAGTATGGTATGGTTGTAATTATTTTCGGTTTTTTGCAAAACCACATTGACATTAAAATAACCTAAAATTTTGATTTTTTTTTTATAAGTCGGCTCATTTGTAACAGGTATATTCAATTTTACAGATATATTCCAAGGATTCTAAACACAGGAGTGATTCATTAGATGAAGCTTCACAGTTTTCTGATTTAGAAGATCAAATAGGTTTAAGTCCAGCACATAGACCAGGAACGGAAAAACCTTTGGATGAAGATAAAATACTTGAAGTAGACGAAAAGTTGACTACTATCACTGAGACAAGTAGACATGAAACTCTTGAGTTTTTGAAGTTTGAGACTGAACATACTGCACAGATGCAGTCACATACTCTTACAACAAAGGATTCTGAAAAGGTAATCTATGAAAACCCATTTCAGTTTATTAATTTACTGTAACTAGAGGCCTGTCTGTGGTCGATAGAATCAACCATGATACTTTTTAGTTAAGCCATTCATTTCCTTTTTTACCATTTAATTCTGACACCTTGACATCTGACGCCATTGTGTCTGATAATAATCCTTCTCCATATAAGAGTCAATTATGCCATATATTACACTTCCCCGTTCGCCAATATTTCGTGAAAATGTATACGAAGTTTTCGCTCCACGTGTTATCACATAGACGTAATATAATGCTTTCATTATAATTTTAGGTGACTACTAAGGAATCCCCAGTCATAAGCGCTAAAGCACGACAATTTATAGAAACAGTACCCGAAGATGATTCTGTCCAAGAATGCTTCTTTTCGAAACGTATTTATTCAGATTCCTTAGAAGATTCTGACCATACTGACTCTAGGCGTCATTCGGAGGCAGATTCTCTAAAATCTGACCAATCTGACATGAAAGCTAAAATATCATCTTCTGATTTCGATGAAAGAGCAGAATATGAAGCAACAGCTGATTCTGGCAGTGGATTTGGTGATGAGAAGTTTGAAGAAAGCATTGGTTTCACTTCAATTAAAATTGATCCACAAGTTGTAGAATCACAAAAGCAAGACACTGATTCAACATCAACCCAAATAGATGAAGCCGAAGTAGTATTTAAGAAAGTGGTACCAAAGCGTCATTCACGGACTGAATCTATTTCGATTACAAAAATAAGTGATTTACCGGATATTAAACCTCCTGTCGCAAAGCAAGAATTCCAAATGATTGTTACTGAAGCTGAAGAAATAGACAAGTCATTTGAAAAAGACGAACCTTCCGATAAAATTTCTTCAGAAAGTAGCAGAGAAATTGAAATATCTGATAGAAAATCGTCCGAAGGTATTTCGGACAGAATAAGTTCAGAAGATGCCGTTACTGACAAAAAGACTTCTTCTGAAGAAGAGCACATAAAAGAAGACTTAACAATGGATAAGGATAAACCAAAAGACATAACCAAAATTGTAACGGAAGTTTCTAAAGAAGTTGAAAAGGTTGATATAGCAACTAAAGGTGAAATGTTATATAGAGGTAAGAAAAAATATAATATTCTATTACAGGCAATAAAAATATGAGCCAACAATAAACATATATGTTGTTTTATTTAAGGTGAAGCAGACAAACGTCAATCAGTAACGTCAGTTGGTTCAGTTAGTGAGTTACGATTAGATGAAAAACGGCTTTCTGATGCACATAGCCTAACTGAATCAAGAGATTATACGTTCGAAGAATCTGAAGATGACATCGGAACTCAAGGCACTCATGTGGATGTAACAAAGGAAAAATTGGAAAGCAAACAAGAAGTTGAGACTAAAATGAAATTAACTGGTACAAGAAAACTTGTTATTATTTAGTTCTAACCCAAAATAATAATCATTTTAATCATTTTTTATCCATCCACAGAGAAAATAAGCGAACAATCTAAACTTGCAAAATTGACTCATGGCGATTCATTGGATGATGTTGAAGGTTTTCCGGAAGACCATGTCGCTGATTATGTACACAAATTACCCCATATCGCAGAAGTCAGGTAAAAGCTGAAATATCTTTATCTTTAAAGCTTTCATGTAATACATTAAAATCCCTATTTGTATCAAGTAATACATTAAAACATTAAAGATAAAAAATAATATTACATGTTTTTATATTGCAGTTCATTACCAGATAAGCAAATAACTAGTCAATTTCTATACAAAGAGCGAGAAGAACAATTAAAAAGAGAAACTGTATCCGGTCTAGTTTCAACAGAAATTAGAAAAATTTCCGAAGATATCAAGTTAGAAAAGATTGACATGAAGGAAACTGATGACCTAGCTACAAAGGAAGTTTCGAAATTAGAACCAGAAATAGATGTTAAAAAACAAGAAAAAGAACCATCTACAACTATTGATATATCGAGTACTTCAGAATCTCCTATTCCGCAGGCTAAACAGGCCCAATATACATCAGACGCATCTGTTGTCGGCGATAAAACATCTTCAGCTACAGAATATAAAACTGGTGATTCGGGAGAACATATAACAATTACAACAGTGACTGAAAACATCGAGGGACCTTCTGGGGAAGAAATAGTACGAACAACTGTAACTGAAACTACTAAATATCCGTCTGGAAGAGAAACCGTATCTACTAAAGTATCAGAGTGTGTACGATCTCAGAAACAACAAATCATCTCATCCCTAGAAGATTCAACAAAACATTTAGATAGAAAAATCTTGTCTTCTGGGCCGATAGAAAAGGGTATTATAAAAGATGTCAGTGAAAGTAGCATTGGACAAGAAACAACGGAAAAAGACAAAATTGTTACGTCGAAAACAGAAACAAAAGTTGGTGAAATGGGTGAAAATATATCCATAACTACTGTTACAGAGATAATGAAAAATGAAGTTGGTGATGAAATTACTCGAATAACTGTAACGGAAACAATAACATATCAATCAGGAGAAGTAAAAACATCAACTAAAGTATCCGAGTCTATTAAATCTGTTTCTTTAGAAACAGATCATGTTCGTCAAGAGGAAAGTAAATTTAGTCAGTTTGTACCAGAGACAGTTTTACCTAAAGATCACGAACCATCAAAGAAGATTGAGACTCGCATCGGACCGTCGGGTGAAGAAATAATTATAGAGACTGAAACTGAAACAACTAGGTTACCAACAAACGAGGAAGTTATAAAAACAACTGTTACAGAAACTACTAAATATCCATCTGGAAAGAAAACAATATCAAGAAAAACATCTGAACGGATTGTTTCATTTAAAGAAGAATCGTATACTACCTTGCAATCTGAACTTGATGAAACTGCAATAGAAGACTCGCTGAAATATATGTTGCATAAATCGGATGAGCTTGCAGATGAAAAAGACAAAACTTCATCTACAGAAACTAAAACAAAAATAGGACCTGCAGGTGAAGAAATAACAACAACGACGATAACTGAAACTTCTAAAACTCCTTCGGGAGAAACGAAAGTTAAAGTGACTGTTACCGAAGTTACTAAATACCCATCTGGGGAAGAAACGATTTCTACTAAAGTATCAGAATCGATAAAATCTTCAGAAAGCCTTACCAGTAGTTCTGTTAAACAATCAAAAAAGGCAACTATTGATGAAAAAATTTTAGAAAGTGATGCAAAACCAGTGATGAAAAAGGATAAAAAAGTAACAGTGGGAATAGATACAACGCATAAACTTGTCATGGATGAATTACTAGCTCATGCGGCTGAAACGCAAGATAAGTTAAAAAAACACGATGTAACAGTATCAAGCGACATAAAAGGAGTAGAGCCATCTTCAGATGTTGAAAAGAAACTCGTAAAAGAAAAAATAACAAGTACACAAGAACTTGAAGGAACAGAAAAAGTCAGTGACAAATCAAAGGAAGTTAAGATAACTACGCCGAAAGATTTAAGCTTAAAAGAAAGTCAAGAAATCACCAAAGAACAGGTAGAGCCTCTAATAGAAGATATTTTACAGAAAAGTACAATCGTTGCTGCCGCTCGAAGTCCTGTATTGGAAAAAGATATCAAAACGATTAGTAAAGAAATACTTGATACAGAAAAAAGGTCTTATGATGCTAAAGTACCCCAAAAAGAAGAACGCAGACACTCCTGTATTAGTCCAGCAATATCACTTGAAAGAATAGCAGAGTCAGAGATGGAAGAAGATGCAAAGTTAGATATTGAAATTCCTGTAACTCCTAAAAAAGATGACTCCAAAATTGAAATGAAAAAATCAGACTCCACGATGAAACAAATGGCTGACAATATTGAAATAATAATCAAACAAGCATCGGAAGATCTCGATATTTCAGAAGAACTTGTCTTAGAAAAGGAAGAACCAAAAGAGCTACAAGGAGAAGTATCTGTAGACTCGATTATTGAAGAAGCAGTTCACACTGTCGAAGGGTATTTAGATAAAACTAAAGAAACAAAATCAGATGCTACTGATGTTGAACAAGAAGTAATTGTCTCTGAAGATACAAAGGCGTCGAAAGAAAGACCAGGTTTAATAAAATCTCTTTCAAGAGACAGTGGTGAAATATTAATAATGCCAAAGAAAAAACAAGTAAGAACTTTTTCGGTCCAAAGTTCACCTGACGAAGTAGAGGAACAGATATATACAGACTCAGAGTCAGGTATGTACAATAAAAAATATTCACCAGTAACTTTGCTAAATATATAAAAATAAATAGAAAACTTTTTTTTACTTTCATTGGCAATTTAACCGTTTATACAGCATTTGTGCATATAATTCAAGGATTATTATTATTGATAAGATGATTTCTTTCATGCCTATGTAGCGTACGTATGACGCATATAACCAAAACTGAACATAATACGATTTAGCTTTATTTTTTGCTCTCTTTGTTTAAAATATTTTTGTCTATATTTTCTTATATAATTCATTATGTATTTATGTAAAGTTTTGCACCTTCTCAGAAGAAAGATGTCCCAACTGTGCAATATTTATTTTATTATATTTTTAATGCATCAAAGGTTAATTATGTATGTAGTTGGTTTTATCGTCTAGCCTAATACTTGATTTTTATTAATGCAAATTATATATAAAATTAGTCTTGCTTTTTAATTTAGATATGGACAAAGCTAAAGTTTTGGAAATAATTGAACCATCTTCTGATATTGATGGAAAACTACCGGCTTCGAGCTTCGATATCAAAAAAATTCGGACGGATTCACTTGACGATGCTGACGATTTTCCAGAAAAAGAGGTATAGTATATTTTAAGTGTATGAAAATATGTTACATTATATTATTCTATATGTTCATAAATTAATTGAAAATAAATCACATAATTACTCTACCTTTAATTATAATTAAATGAATATTTTAAAATGACACATTATTTTGTAAAATGTTATTAAAGCCTTTTTCATATATTCTTTTTCTTTTCATTTAAAATATATTTATTTATTAGGCGGAATACTTTGAAGATGGTGGCAAATATACCGAGGAACAATTTACTACTGGTGACTTAAAACAGAAAGAATTCCACGAAATGTCCGGTCCAAGTTCAGTAACTCAACATGAATTTGGGGATGATAAATTAGGGGATAAATTCGTTAAAAAGACACATTTTGTAGATAGTATTTTACGGTCCGATTTAGTTTCTAAATCAACAACAGAGTCTTCGGTAACAACTGTGATCTCCACATTGACTAAATCATCAGACGATGAACAAAAATCAGTAGTAGAAGACGGAACATCAGCTGACTTATCTAAAATAAGTGGAGCCGATTTAGCCAAAGATCCATCTAAAACATCTATAGAAACAAAAGATGAATCCAGAATCGAGGACCAAACTGAAGATCGAGGCACACCAGATTTGTCGAAGAAGTCTCTTGACTTAACTAAAGATTATTCAAAATCATCTATAGATAGCAAGGATACATCTCGTGATTTTGCGACAAATGAATTATCAAAAGATTCGACAGTCGATTTAACAAAGGACTTTTCAAAAGCTTCTATAGATAGTGTCAAAGAAACTTCGAGATCACTTGATGAGAAAACGTTTTCCGAAGAACATTCTTCATTCGACGTTTCTAAAACTTTAGCATCTGATGCTTCAGATGCCATAACAAAAAGTAGAGAATTTTTAGAAGAAGAAAGATCAGTATCAAGGATTATCCATGTATCGACAAGTTCTTCTCAAGAAACATCAATTATGACTGAAAGTAAATTATTCAGTGAGCATGATGATAAATCGTTAGATAAGACAAGAATATTGGATAAATTTGATACTAGTGTTAAAGATGAAGAGTCGGGAAGAAAAGACGCGACGTATAAGATTGATGACTCTGTAGTAGAAACTAAAAAAATTACGTTCAAGGATGAAAAACAAGAAATAGATACTACTGATGACACGACAACAGAAAAAAGTGAAAAGGAGGATGAAATTGAAGCTCCTGATATGTCAGAACTAAACAGGAGATGTTCAAATTTACTTGAAGATATTTCCTCACAAGGCGCTCTAATTAGAATTGATTCTAGTCATGTAACTCATGGTAAGTCATTCGGAAAGTTTTATATTTTTAAATATAAACAATACTAAATGATATTGAGATTATTTATTATAAAATGTATGTATGGATATATTTTTTAAATCCAAATATACATCCATGACCTTACAGTTGCCTTTGTTTTTCCGTTGGTTAAATTTTTTATTATTCTATGCGTATAAATTTATCCTTTAATCAACAAGAACTATGATGAATATTTTTTGAACGATGTTTGAATATTTATTTTTTTAGACCTTTCTTCGAAGTTTTCAAAGACACCACCGCCATCGCCCGTAGATTTAATAATGAAAGAAAGAGCTAAGGCTGAAGAAACTGTTTCTGAAAAATTAATTGGACTACAACCTAAAGGTATTTTTTTGATTCATATTAAATTATTTTCCATATATTCCAAACGTGATAAATATTTCTTAAATGACTGGTATTCATGTTACTTTTCCAAAAAAAGTAGTCGTATAAATTTTAATTTTTGAACTTTTTTGTTGGTTCGATTTTCATGCTAAACATATTTTTTGTTTCGGGAAGTTCAATTTCCTAATTTTTATTCATACATGCAATTGCACTTCAAATGCTGATTGATCATTCATTATTATCAGCTTGTAGAGTAGATTCTAATCGTTAGTAATATTTAGGTTCTGAATCATCATTCCTTGATGCGAGTAGGCAATCTCCGAGAGCTTCGTCAGCTGGAGACAGCTTGATTAGTGAAACTGAGGCTCATCAAAGCGGTTAGTATGAATACAAGTCGATCTGTCGGTCTATCAAACTCCTTACTTTTTTTTAGACATGGCTAGACTTAGCCATATTATTCCATCTATAAAATTCTATAATAAGAAAAGTACTTAATACAAGTAAATGATCTCTTACTTGTTGATAAATGGCTTAATGCATACGAATTTCTTAAGACATACTTCTAATAATGTAATTTAAAATGTCTGTCAAAATGATGTTTACATTAGATAGTGGCAAAGTAGAGTCATAGCGAAACCTTACTCATTACTAATTGTCAGTAGATAAATATAATTCTAGTAAAATCTTCTTTTGCCACACTTTTATTTGTGCCGACTGTTGCATGTAATTTATAATTTATTTCTTTATAAATTTAAAGTGTCTCACCGCCGGAAATAAGATGGTATCATTTCAATGAGCACCTAGATTAGAAAGGTAGAATAAATATACATACTCGAAAATTCACACCACTACATAAAAATAATAATAAAAAATATCATTGAAATCAAACATTAAGATTAATTTGCAATAGTCACAGAAGTTATGCCAATATTTGTCGCACAGTAAATTTTACTTTGTTTCTTGCGGAGTCCTCACATTGCTTAGGTAAGTGAACACAATACGAAAAAAATATTTCATCGATGTCGCTTCTTAAACCTTCTGACGAAATTAATTTATTTATCTGTTATTGATTAGCAAAACAATTTTATTTTCACTTCACATCAGTGTTCACCTTTGAGTAACGTTTCGCTTTGATTCAAAATCTTTTTCTCGTTTTATTTACATTTTGCCATCACATGAGCTTCCTTCACCTTCAACATATACATATCACAATTTATTTGTCAATATAAATTAATAGTTTGTTTTACGAAATAATTAAACGCTTTCATCGTTTCTATAATTATTGTCGACCCATTGTTGTTGAACGCTTTGTTTACATTCACATCCATCAGTTTTACAAAAATATGTAAATGTATGTGAATAAATGGTTATATTATAACTTTTTTACAAAATATTCTGCACATTACCGTAAATTATTATAATCATAATATTAAGGTATTTATTCGTTTTTTCCAGAGTTATTAACTGAAGCATCTAAAGCCCTAAGTGCCGCTGCAAGACCTAAATCACCAACAAAGCACGTAGCTGATAATTTATCATTTATCAATGTTGACAAACCAACAATAACAACTGGGGCTATGGAACTCGTTGATCGGACAATTGAAAAAAGCATGGATGTAATTGATCAAATTAAAAAAGAAATGCAAGAAGAAATGCACAAATCGACATCTTCAGATACATTTTATTCGGAATCTAGAATTGAAACGTCTACATCATCATCTTCAGTTCATAAAACTGTCGAAGGTTCTCAATTAAAGTTTCAAAGTATAGACCCAGAGGCTGTTATGTCAGACATGATTGCTAAATTTGGAACTACTGGTGAATACAGCACAGTACTTTCTCATAAAGAGACAGAAACGAGAAAAATATCAGGACAAGAATATTTTTCAGAAACTAAACAAGTATCATCTTCAGATGATGATTCTCTAATTATTAAAACCGAAACAAGTCATGAATTGCGAGGCCAAGAGCACGAGGTTAAAGAAAAAATGACAGTTAGGAGGGAAGGAGAGCAAACAGAAACATCTCAAAAGAAAATGGAAAAAGCTCATGAAGCAACAGCCAAAAGATCTGACGTTGAAACAAAAACTGTTTCTAAGAGCACTGATGATACTGATATAGTCAAAGTTGAACGAGAGTTTTCTGAACAAGGGCTCTACACTGGAAGACAGACCAAATCAGAAGAGAGAATGACTGCTATTAAAGATGAAACTGTTAAGAAAAAGCATGACGTGAAAATATCTGAAAGGGATTTATGCCATGAACAATGGGGTAAAGAATATTTTACTGAACCGGGTGAATTAGAAGATATTAAGGAAGATGATGATGCTAAGTCCAGAACAGCATTTTTAGAATCTAGCTTAAAAATTGTTGAAAAGGATGAAAGAGTTTCAAGCGTTGAAGTATCCGAAAAAGGTCAAGTAGTAAGCTCGAAGGTAGAACATCATAAAGAAGAATCAGTTATTGAAAGTAAAGAACATGACGATCTTAGTTCAGATGCTTCTCATATACCAAGTTTTAAAAGTGAAACCACTGATAGAAGAGGTTCATCTGAAGCAAGTCCTAAGAGTAAATCAAAATCATTTAAGAAAGATGATGAAGTTTATGAAGTGGATTTTATAAAAGAAATAAAAGTTTCAACTTCACCAGTTAAAAGTACGTTTAGTCGTACTGGAAGTCAAGACACCCATTCAGAGTCTGAGGTTGTTCCAGAACTTCCTCATGATGACAAAATAAGTGAAACTCCAAAGAAGGAGAAAATTACAAAATCTCCAATCAAACTACCCCATCAAGCCGAAGACTTAATACTAGAAGTTTCAGTTTGTAAAGAAGGCGTTAGTATCGTCGATGAGTTGTCGCAGACAAAATCGTCTGATTCAGCATCGCATTTACCTGAGGAAAGCTCTGATCATGTTTTGGAAATTAAAGTACTAGATGCAAAAGTTGATAGTAGTACTAAAACGACTAAAGCAAGTGATGTTTCCCCTGGTACATTTGAAACTTCTGAAGATGTAAGTATTACGTCTAAAGATGTAATGATAAAATCAGGCGAAAGCATTGATACAGAATACATGATAAAATCTTTAGAATCCCATGAAGGTGAAGTTTTACAAAAGTCAATGGATTCAACAGTTAGCGCCGAAACATTACATGCCTCAGAATTTTCTACAGAAGCAGACTCAGCTTTTCTTACGGGAACGGAGCCTAAAAGAGAAGAAATGAAGCTCGTGAAAGAAAAAAGTACTGAAGATATTTGTAGTAGTGGTTATGACACTGATTTCTCCTCTGCCGAGTTTCATGGAATGAAACTTGAGTCTGAAAGGGTAGCCTTAGATTCACTAATATCTGCTCAGCCTCTTGCTGACTTATCAGTTTTAGAAAAAACTATAGATGAAGTTAAGCAATCTCTTGAAGCAGCGCAAGTTGAAATAATTAGTGAAAAAAGTGACGGCAGTATTAAATATAAACAGTCCCCCTCTGAATTTCAATTCAAAATTTTAATCAGTCCCGATAGGCCTGAAGTCATTAAAGAAGAACCACACCATGCTGATGACCAGGCCGATAAAACAAGTCTACTAAGCAAGGAAAGCCAATTGATAGACAGCCAAAAATCTGACAGTGTTTCTCAGAAACTAAGTTCACAGGAAGAAGCAACGTTTTCTGACGATGATAAAGAAACAGTTCATCATAAAGAATCAAGTCCTCCTTTAGAAGGAGATATTTCAATAAGGTCTGATAGTGGGCCCCATTCAATATTAGAAACGGAGAGTGACATTATTTTATCGGATAGAAATGGTTCTTCCAAAGGAAGCCCCGAAGTTAAACTTAGAACTCAAAAATATGTTAAGTCACAATTAGGTGTTGTAGAAAGAAGATCAGCATCAGAAATTGAGGGGTGGTCTAGTTCTGGTGAGAGTCATTATCATAGTTTTGAACACTCTGAAAGCAGACCTCTATCATCTGACGTAGAAGTAATGATGACGGCACAAAGTGGTACCGAATATGAAACGGCACTTACTAGCCACGATGTATCATCGCAGTCATTAAGGACATCAAAAGATTATTTCACAGCGGGTAGTTCGCTTGCTTCAAGAGATAGTATGAAGAGCTTAGACTCAGATGGGTCTAGCCATGTTGCAAGTATAGATATATCAGATGCATCCGAAACCCTGGTTCCTTCAGCTAACGAGCTAAAAGAAGAATTAATGGAAAGCAGTACATACGTTGAACAATTTCTTCATGAACAAGAAAAAGAACAAGAATCTAAGACAAAAGAAACGAGTGATGAAGAAATTTCTGGTGAAGATGATGAATATAAAACTGATAAAGTTGAACTTGTGGGTAAGATGAAACGATCTCATGAAATGCGGTTTCAGCCGAAAGAAATGATTCCTGAACATTTTCCACTTGAAGGTACTTCTGAAAGTATTGAATTTGATGATGACTCCTTAAAAGATAAGGAAGGTTCTGATACGACCATATCCAGTCAATTCAAAACTGATGAGATTTTATCATCATCTATCTCAAAACTCGATATATCATCATCCCAGTCTCAATTAGATTTAGATAAAGAAGATATTCAGGAAGTTGTTACTAAAGTATCCGTACATGGTGAACATGCAGTACCATTTTCAGTTACAAAAGTAGAAAAACAACAAAGAGAATTTGTAGACGTTGAAAGTGAAATCATTCCTGTTGGCTCGGCAGAGTATGAAGAGATTGAGAAATTCGGCAGTGTTACCACAAAAACTGATATAGTACCTCAGGGTGATACTGCTCTGGTAAAAACTGTTATAAAAAAAGAAGAAACATTGCCTTCAAGTTCCATTTCCGAAACTTTGGAGGAAGTGAAAGAAGAATGTATCAAAAAAGTCGTTGAAGATATAAGCGTCGTACCATTTCCGATTACTGAAAGGCCACCTAGTCAAAGAGAATTCGTAGATATTGAAGATGATATAATTCCTGTAGGTACAAAACAATATGAAGAAATATTAAAATCAAAAAGTGATTCGTCAGTCCCTAAGACAAAAGTCGAAAAATCTGGTCTTAGAACACCTGAGGATCATTTGGAAAGTAAGCAGAGTTCTACATCAAGCTTAAAAACTCATGAACATCTTTCAACACCTCAGACACCTCTGTCTGCTCCAAGCCAGAGCTCTTTATCTACAGATAATGGACGAGAGTATGTCCTTGACGATATGTATGATATTTCAGAAACTCCAGAATTAAAATCAGAACTTATGACTGAAACAAGCAGGTCTGAACTCGTTGTTACTACAGAAGAAAAAACTTTACATACTTACGAGAAAGAACAAGAGTCTCCCACTAGCGATGAATTTGAAATGGTTGATAAACCAAGTGAAATGGATGACTTTGTTGTTATAGAAGAAGTCGCTAAAGAAGCCCAAGAAACTGATCCTGAAGGTAAAAGTATGCAGATAAAGGCACAAAAGTATGTAAAACGTCATGACACAGAAGTCGAAGAATATCTATCAAAAACAACTAAAAAGCAAGAAAGCACTAGCAGTGCTTCTGGGTCAGGGTCATTATCAGATGAGGAAATTTTACAATATGAGCTCGAACAAAAGCGATTACAAGCTCAAGAACTAGCTGAAATAGAAGCCGGTAAACGGTGGATACAAATGCAGTTCGAAGGTGATCCGAGATATGATTATGAAAGAATACCTTTGGAAGATATTAAAGAAGAAGAAATGACTGACTTTGACGCTAGCCGAATTGGAAGCTTGAGTTCACAAAAAGAATCAATTGGAAGTTATGGCAGTTTTAGAAATTCTTACGGTAGTCTATCCGAATCAGAAATGGCTTCACGTATGAGATTTAGGTTAAAAGGAGATAATGACGATATTTCTATTAGTTCCTTACAAGAATTTGAAAACCTTGAAAGAGCTTTAATGGAGCAATATCAGCAACACTCTTCATCGTCCCAAGATTCCTTAAACGGTTCTTTACCTCGTAGATATATCTTAAGTAAAAGTCAAGGCGATGACATATCTGTCTCGAGCCTTAAAGAATTTGAAGGACTTGAAACAGCTTGTCTTGAAGCATTAAAGGCTGAATTATTAGCGAAACAAAAGGAAGCTTTACTACTAGCAGATCCTAAAGTAGTTAGTAGTAGTTTTCTGGAACAAGAAAAGCGTTCTTATGATAGTAGTTCTGATAGCAGTCCTCCATTTAAGAGTGGTAGCCCTGGGCATAAGAGTGGTAGTCCCTCTCAAAAGAGTGGCAGTCCTTCACAAAAGAGTGGAAGTCCATCACAAAAAGTCGGAAGCTACGGCAGTCCATCGCAAAAACTTTTAGCTGATTCAGTAGCGATCAGAAAAATTATAGATCAACAACTGGCCTTAGAACAAAAAATGCAAGAATATAGACCAAAAATAGTCACTGTGAAAAAATTCGATGAAAGAGGGTCATTTTTCGTGCCGGAACCAGAACCTGGAACATCAGAACCCAAAACTACAGAAGTCGTAGAAGAATGTAAAAAAGCATCTACTTTCGTTTGCGCGGCAGCTCCCAGTGATGGTTCTGCTGAATCAATCCCGGGAGATTGTGAAGAAATGATGAAAATTTTAGATCAAGAAGAAAAATCTAAAAAAGAGGAGGAGGAGCAAAAATCTGTTTCAAAAACCGAAGGTGGTGTTATAGAAATTGTTCGAACAACAACGGTTATTCAACAAAAGTTTGTAGATGGAAAGAAGGTTTCCGAAACTATTACAAGTCTTGACAACGAAGGAGGCGTAGATATCCCAGCTCGACCGAAAACTTACGATGACGGCGGTATGTCTATGAGCTCTGAAATGTCTTCTTCGTTAGCCTCACAACCCTCTGAGATGGACAGTTTGATGACTATAATAGAAAAACATCCATCTGAAAGCGAAGTAGTAACCTATTCTAAACATACAATAATAACGTCTTCTGAGAGGTTCGAAGATAAACCAGAAGATTTGGACTTTTCAAGAGAAGGAAGTGCAGTCCGTGAGCTGTCGCCCTCCTCCGGGAGGTCGGTGGCTCATAGTATTATCTCTGGGAAACATTTCACAGATCCAGCTAGCGGTTCGTGGAGCGGTCAAGATGAAGAATTGAGTTCTTCGGGAAGTTTTAGCCGGTGAGTTATAACTGTTTCGTTATAATATATACTTGTCTTTGTTGGTGTATTGTATGATACATATTATCATAATTTATAATGTTAATTAAACCACTTAACCAATTGAAATATTTTGCCTACAACTGTTAGATACTGACAATTACGGAACAAATTCTTATTTAAGAGTCTTTATTTGTCTTTTTTAACCTAAGATTAACATGACTAAGATGTTCATTACATTTCTGACAGGGCACGAGCTGACCTAATGTTAGGAAGCACAGATAGTCTAGAAGCGACCAGTTCTAACGCCACAAGAGCTACGTACAATTATGAAGTGGATACACCTATGACTGGTAGCCTAACTTCTGGAGGTAAGCTTTTCTAATTTTGTAAAAATGTTACTAAGTATTATTACCAAGTATGATATTAACCCCTCCCATAAAGCTTTTCAGCTATGCATATAGACAAAATTTCAGAACCAATTAATTCAACAGTGAATTAATTTGAAGGTTTTCAACTTTTAAATAATTATTATTAGTCTGACCCAATGGTTTTTTTTATGAAAACAGTAGGAGTTATGTATTAGCATGAGAATATGACAACCATTAATCTGTATTTTTATTCAAAATTTTTTGACTTTCCATGTTTTCAGCATTGGTTTGTTTTTCAGTATTGGTATGTTAATATTGATATCCTCCTCGTTGTGGTTACTTCAAAATTTTGTTGTTGTTACCTCATTATCAAATTATTAGCTATTTTTAAGACTATTTGGCATGTCATATTTGTTATCAATAATCAATCCATTATTATTGCAGATATATCCATCCTTGCTTTTAGTAGCATTTAATGAAAAAAAAATGGAATAATGTATTAATGAGTAAAAAAGTTCATGAACAGAAATACAATTTGCTAATTCGTACAAACCATAGTAGTATAAACAATCAATTACATTTAAAAATTCCATTATAAGTATAAAAATACAAATCGTAACTGACATGTATGTTAATGGTTGAGAAAAATCCAACCACCATTAAATATTGCTCAAGGAAATTAAAACATTATTTCATACATTAGCTTCTATACTGCTTTCTGCCAAGCTTGATACTAATCAGAAAGATAACATAGCGCGCCCTCCAGGCTCGAACACGATGGTGTCCTCACTTGACACCCTGGATCCCGTGACTGCCGTACAGATGGAAAGCTTGGAACATCAGTCAACTAGTGAACACTATTCTCAAGATTATGAAGTTCATGGACCGGATTCTGATACTGAAAGACTAGTAAGTTATAAATTTACATTTATGTCCTTAAAACACTTTGGTATGATTAGTCACTATTGTTAAGAACTTTTGCTAAAGAATTTGGGGAATAAAAATGAAATAATAAAAATTCATTGACATGTGCAAGTTATCTCTAGTATTCCCCTCATTCAATGGATTTATGAATGAAAATACTAACAATATTTTTTTAGCTATTGAGTTTACCCTTATTCCACTTTTTCCAGGAATTGGACAGCCGCATCCCTCGAGCTAAGGAACGTACAATAATGTTTGATAGTACAGACACTCTAAGCGCAGTCAGTGGCGATGGTTCCGTGAAAGAAGCCACTGTTGAAGCACCAGCTGCTACTTTCTATATTGGAGACACTCCTATTGTCAGAGGTATGTATGTCCTTGAAAATATTAGTAGGCCGATTATCCTTTGTAAATATGACATATACGCTTATATCTTACTTTTTAATATTTTTTTATTGAAACTAACGGCTTTTGTTAACGCTAAATTGTTTTTGAAAATTTTCTTAAAGTTAGAACCGAGATAGTCTGGTGGCGAGAACACATCGACTTAAACCCGCGTTCTTAAGTTCAGTATCTCGCTAGCATAGCTGATTTTCTTAAGTGCTATTTTTTATTTATCTCGTACTCAACCTTGAAGGGAAATATCCATCCATCCCGGTACACGGGCAACCCGTATGTACCGGGAGAACATCTGTAACCTGTATAATTGCATATTTCCCAATCAGCAGTGAAGCAGTGTAGTGGATTAGTGCAAAATAATAATTTTTCCTGATTAATTCAGGTGAAAGACGAGAAGAAGAAGAGAAAGAAGAGACCCAACCAACAACACTATCTGGTAGCTGTCCTGCATCTCTTCCACCTGCAACTCAAGCATCACCACCGATTCCAGCACAGCGAAGGTATGTAGATACAAAATATTTTGTCCTAGTAGTAAAATTAGCTAAAATCCTTTAATCATTGCCAAATGTTTTAACGTGGCCCTCATTCATTGCTATTGTAGCATATTAATTATAATCTTCAAATTTTCATTTACTTAAGTATTAAGCATATGTATTTGTTTCTCTTTGAGTTCTGCGGCTTTTATTGCGACTTTTAAATTATTTTTAGTTTCTTATGTTAGTAAATGAACAATTTGTACCTACTAAAATGCAAATGTTATCATTGCAGCTGCTATTGTTTAAGTCACTCGCAAGAAAAACTCGGCAAATAGGTACACTGTTAATATTGTATTGCTTTCGGAATTTATTTGCATTAACATCAAATAAATTATTAACACTATATATTTAACATATATCAAACGCTTTTAGGTAGGTTTTTATTAGATTTTATGTAATATATTATGTAATATCTTTAGTTGTTTTATAAGGCGTGGTTTGCATTATCATATAATAGCATGGAAAGGGTTTTAGCGTGTCCTTTTCTTGTGGAAATTTTGACTTTTACTTAAAATTTTCTACAGTTATAACATTTTTATTTACTTTGTTACCATTAAACTCAAAATTTCTATTAGAAATATAATTTGTGATGACAGAATTGTATCTTAATGTATTTTTCTTTCCAGATCCCTTTCAATGATTCCAAAGCCTACACGATCAAGCTTGAACGGGTCGAAAAAGTAGATTCTTAATTTATTAGATTTTATAATTTCATTTAATACTTTAGATTCTATCACAACTATTTCAACAATGTCAGCTTAGGCTTAGCAAATGCACTGTTTAGCTAAGTTGTGAAAATGTAAAAGAGAAACTAATGATTCTGCAAAAGATATTTATCTAAATGACGATTCAACATCATTTCAAAGTGAAAATCAACAATAATAAGACAGAAAATTTTATCAATTTTGATTCAGAATTATCAATGAACTGAATCATGAACAATACCCTGATATTCTACCCCGATATTAGACAAGAATGTGCAGAGCACATCATTATCCAGGAATTTGATCTTAATTAGGAATATGGAACATATATAGTGAAGAATTTTGGATGTATTTTGGTACTAACTTTTGTACTGTACCGTCGTTCTGCGACATCGGTCCATGTTATTTGAACTATAGACCTCTATAGATAGCTTAGCTTACTAGTCTTGAAAAAAATCGCTTACTCGATGATGTTAACACTGTAGAAAATATCAAATATTTTATAAGGTTTAGTATAGGTAGAATCGTTTCTGATGATTTTGATAATGAAATTATAGGAGCAGAATCGGGTGACGGAACTAAAGCTGTCCTAATTAATGCTTTCACTAGAACACAGGACGTTGAACGGTTTCGATTCTTGCACAATTTCTGAAGTAATTAGATAGATAGATACAAAATGTAAGGTACGGTTAGTCAGTCACGATCAGCATTTGAGTCTAGTCGAATCGCTTTAATTTCACTTATTCCTTATTAATTTCACTAGTCATTCCCTTGAAGGTACTGTAAAAGAATCTTTGATAGATTTAAGAACATAACCTTTATTTATACATAATAAACCTTTATATGTATATGTATTTCGATGTTAAAAAGTTGATCGTGAATATTATTAGTGAAATACAGCGCTTGCTCACTTCCAATATTTTAATGGTATTATAATGAAAGGTTAGAATTTTGAATACTTGTAAAAGTAAGGATTTGGATATCAAAGGAATTTGTTATAAATTCTTAAGGGTTTGAGACTGAAGGTTATTGTGCTAACAGCTTTGAAATGGCACGTGTTTCAAGCTATTGTTTTTCGTAACGGCGTTTTATTGATTCTTAATATTTGAATCGATGCTGTTAGATAATAGTTGATTTATTTTAAGAATCGGTGTGCTTAAAGTTAATTAATTAATGCTAGTTGCTGTATTAAGTTTTAAAACTAATTTGCTACGATTGTTTCACGTTGTATTTGTAATATTGCTGAATATTCTATCGATAAACTAAATTATTATTGAATATTAAATAAAAACGCTATGTCTCATATTTATATTGGTGTTTTATTTATTTGATTTTATTTTAGTCCTTAAGTTTCTTAGTATACCTAAAATTAAAGAAAGCTTTTTTTTCAAATTAAATTTAATTTCTGTTAGACAACAGTGACCAAAGCAAAGAAAGCCGAGCACCTTTTAGGAAGTGCAGACAGTTTTAGTAAAACGCTCAGAATTTTTGTTTCTTTTCGTGTATATTTGACCCCATCTCTTTCATTCCCAAATGAAGGAAAGACTTATAAACTCATTCCAAACTATATGAAAATTTTAGATACTATCGAGCGGCAAGAAATATTTTTAAAGCTCTTTGCTTATAAGTAGTAGTAGGGTTCCTGGACACAGTGGCGTAACTACAGGGTGGCATTCCGGCAAAAAGCCACGGGCCCCCAGCCGAAAGGGGCCCCCGGTCAGAGAATCATCTCAGCTCCCAACATTTATTAAAACATATCGCACCCGTGAAAGAAGAGTCAACTAACTCAAAATATGTACCACTTCTAAAATTGCTCTAATGTCTAAAGTTTTAAAGTGCATTTTCAGGTACACATATTTTTTGACTTAGCTGACTCTTCTTCTAGGGGTGCGATATACACATTAAATATTTTTTTGTCTTTAAAGGCCTTTTATGATTAAAATAACTATTTTGTCAAAATATTAGTTATCTTAGAATAAAATAAAAACAAAATTATGAAGCAGAAAGGTTTAATATTTTTTTATTTATTTTCTTGAGAAAATCGGTCTTTTTCAAAAGTTTACAAAAACCTGAATAGTTCAAAAACCGTGTAACTTTCCATACGGCGAGTTCTGTTTATTTTGTTCCACTTAGACCACTCTATCGTCCTTTCCAATTTTAACTTCGACGCTCCAAAGACCCAAAGACCCAAAATAAAGAGCAAGTAACGTGACGTTACTACAATATTATTATATTACGTTTCAAAGTTTTTCTACTTCTTCGTCTCCTACTTCTACGAGTTTATCACGTAGAATTGACAAATATGAATTAAGTAACCTTTTTTCGACAAACAGGATAGGAAAATGGTCAGTACCATGACATACACGAAGCACGGATGAGACTCCTCTATATTTTTATGCCTCTAATCACACGAAGAAGTTGCTTTGTGTGAGTTCTGTAGAAATTTTGAGAGAAAAATTATCATTAACGCTAAGCTTATT